>CACVCL010022313.1:0-43506 GCA_902729485.2 Mus minutoides | reverse complement strand
TTCCCCTCACTCCTCTTAAGCTCCTTCCCTCTCCTACCCACTAGGTGAAGAAAACAACAATGCTTGCCATGTGTTTTCACAGACTCAGAATCAGCAAAACAGGATCATATATAACTAGGAAACTGTCAAAGGAACCCATCCTGCCTGTAAATTGTTTCCCTATGCTGCTTGTTCATTGTTCAACAAACTCCTCAAAATTAGAAAACATTCACTATTGGAGGGAGGAAGAAGTCTCATGGGCCTTAGAAACAAAACAAACAAACAAAAAGCATAGTCCAGGAATACTGAACTTACAGGATACACAACACCCTTCCCCCAAGGTGGTACAAGCAGTAAACAACCAGGAGGGCTGTCTGAAAGCCCTACAGAGAGCCCCAGGAAAGCTGTGGTCCCCAGTTGTCAACTAAGATGCTGTGTGCCTTTCATCTTACCCAACTGCCTTTGATTCATCCATGTTCCTATAACTGAGTTCTTAGCCCTGTAAGTAATCCTAACAACCCAATCAGTTTCCCAGATCAGATGCTGGTAGAATTTTTACTTTGGTCTTCTATCGTTCCCATATCTGGGGTGAGCAGACATCTATTCATGTCTCCCCAAGATAAGTTGCAAAATATTGTCACAGAGACAAGAGCCCTGAAAAGGAAGCCATCTAAAAATCTATCAGTGTATGAATGAATAAAGACTACAAAGAGTATTGTATATACACAGTGTGTGCATGTGTGATATACATAGATATATACACCTGTTCGCACATGTCATTGAAAAAATACATGAAAATTTATGCTTGTTATAATATTGAAAACTAGTGTGTAGTTGTAAAAACTACTGTAATTGCAGTTTGTTCTTTTCTATTTCAAAAAATTGAGAGCTATCATAAAGGCACTGTACATGAATACCCATATCCTTCCTTTCTACTTCTGAAAAGCAAAAAACAACAGATGTTTTGTGACATCTTGGAAGGCTCTTGCCTGTAGCCTGTCACCAGGTCAACAGCAGCCCTCTGTGCCTTGGGGGCTAAAGAGGAGCCTTGAGAGCCTGACCTGTCCCCTCTGTGGGTGTGTTAATTACTGGCTGGACTATTAACCATTAATCAGCCCTTGGTCTATGTTTGTGCTGTCCATTTTCCTAGTTCCTTAGGTTTCAGATGGACTGACCTTTAGACACTTGTGTCCTGTAACTGATAACACTTGACTTTCAGTTTATATGTTTTCTGATCATTATTTGTGTCAATATGCAAGTTTGCTCAAATGGAATGTTTGAAATGATCAACAGTTCCGAACTACAGAGACATGTCAGCATGAGATATTCTTCTCATCATTTATAATTGAATTGAATAAAATATTTTGCATGATTTCATCATGCCATGTTTAGTAGCACTGAGATGCAATATTGACTAATGTGTACCAAATGCTTAATCATTATAATCTTGAAATGTTGACAATATGATTGAATATACATGTGATATGATGCATGAGATTATTTCAATCTTCCTGTATGTGCTGAGACTTGCTTTGTGACTGATCATATGGTCAGTTTTAGAGAAGGTTCTGTGAGGTTCTGAAAAGAAGGTATATATTCTTTTGTGTTTGGATGAAATGATCTATAGATATCTGTTAAGTCCATTTGAATCATAATCTCTGTTACTTTGTTGTTTCTCTGTTTAGTTTCTGTCTCAGTGGCCTGTCCATTAGTGAGAGTGAAGTGTTGAGGTCTCCTGCTATTAAAGTGGGAGGATTAATGTGCTATTTAAGCTTTAGTAATGTTTCTTTTATGAATGTGTGGTGGCCTTGAATTTGGGGCATAAATGTTCATAAATTGAAATGTGTTCTTGGTGGTTATTTCCTTTGGTCAATATGAAGTGTCCTTCACTTTCTCATTTGATTACTTTCACTTGAAAGTCTATTTTATTAAATATTCGAATGGCTAATCCAGCTTGTTTCTTGGACCTGTCTGCTTAGAAAACCTTTTCTCATCCCTTTATACTGAGAGAGTGATTATCTTTGTTGCTAAAGCATGTTTCTCATATAATAACAGAATGATGGATTCTGTTTATGTATCTATTCTGTTAGCCTGTGATGTTTTACTGGGGAATTGAGGCCATTATGGTCGTGACCAATGACTATAACTTTCTGTTATTTTGATGTTGGTAGTGGTTTATAGGTCAGCCTTTATATGTTACTTGGCATTTTTCCCTTGCTGCATTTAGAATTCTTTCTTTGGTCTCCATTTTAGTGTTTTGATTATTATGTGACAGGCATATTTTCATTTCTAATGCAATCTGTCTGGTGTTCTGTAGGTTTCTTGTACCTTTACAAGCATTTCTTCCTTTAAGTTAGGGAAATTTTCTTCTGTGACGTTGTAGAAGATGTTTTCTGGGCCTTTGAGCTGGGAATCTTCTCCTATTTCTCCTATTTTAGGTTTGGTCCTTTCATAATGTCATAAATTTTCTGGATGTTTTATATGATCTTTTTAAATTTTTCACTTTGTTCAGTTGATATATTGATTTCTTCTATCTTATCTTCTACACCTGAGGTTCTCTCTTCCATCTCCTATAATCTATTGGTGATGCTTATGTCTGTAATTTTTGTTCTCTTTCCTAGGTTTTTCATATCCAGAGCTGCCTCAGTTTTTGATTCCTTTATTGCTTCTATTTCTCTTTTCAGGTCTTGGACAGTTTTATTTTTATCCTTCACTTGTTTGATTCTATTTACCTGTATTTCGTTATATTTATTTGTTTCATCTTTTAATGCCTCTACCTGTTTGAATGTAATTTCCTATATTCCCTTAAGGGATTTATTCTTCTCCTCTTTAAAACCCTCTATCAGATTGAATTGAAGATCCTCTTCTTGTGCTTCAGTTTCATTATGATATCCAGAGTTAACTCTAGCAGGATAGTTAGGCTCTAGTGGTGCCTTTTGCTCTGAGTCCTGCTGATTGTGTTCCTAAGCTATCCTTTAAGCACCTAGTTTTTCTTGATGTTGGCTATATGATCCTGATGGCATCCGGACTTCTCAGGAAGGTAGGGAGAGCTGTGGACCTGACAGTGAAGGTCAGGGTACCAAATTGACTTTGTTGACTATGCCTCAAGCTATATCCAGGGCAGATCCTACTATGCAGGCTGTGTCCCAGTCAGATTCAACTGGTATGGTAGGTGGATCTGAGTCTGCAGGCTGTCCCAAGAGGGCCCACTGCAAGAGGAGCTGACTAGCTTTCAGTTCCAGTGGGATTCCAAGCTTGGGGCCCCTGAAGGTTTCCATAAGGAGGTAGGATGCTATTGGTGTCCTGCAAGGTTCCTCTGGACCAAAGAGCAAGCCTAGAGACAGACATGTATGTGGGTCAGGAAATCACTATGCCACTCAACTCTGAAAGGTATCCCAGGCAGACCCACTCCATTATTTAAAAATTTTGAGTAGACTCAACTCAGAAAGAAGGTGGACAATATGTAACATGATGTTCTACTGAAGATCAGGATACTAATTATAAGAGGTAGATTATTAAATATCTTTTGAAATGAAGGTAACAAGGTATAGTTGGTGGGAAATTAGTGAGCAACGCACTGTGTGAGCTGTGATAATCTGGAATATCATTGAGATGTGTGAAGGAATGCTTTGAGGAATCATTCAGAAATGGAAATGCCCTTGACAATGTGAAAAAAGTACATTTCCAAGGACATGCACACTCTAATCTTCATTCATCATTTTAAAATGGTGTAATTTTATTACTTCAGATATGCTCCTTGTTTTTACTTCCAGAAACTCTGTTCACTGAAGCAACGCTAAACTAGACTAAGTGGATGGGTGACTCTTTCTTTCACTGTTAATGCAGTAATGCATTATAATTAAGCTCTGGCTATTGGCAGTGCAGTTCAGCCTACTCATTTCAATGCTAAGACACCTGTACTTTTGTTGGCAGATGTTCTCCTTCTGGAACCCCTCTAACTACAGTAATTAGAGATTTTTAATTTAAATTAAATTTACTGTCTAAATGTGGAGCTAAAGCTATATAACATTAAATTGATTAGTTTATATAGGTCCCTTCTTTCTTAATTAAGGAGTCCAGGCTATTTTGAATGAAATTTGTATAAAATGATCATTCTTGTTAAAATTGCACTTATATAATTACACAAAGTTACTGTAGAGAAACACCATACCCCATGAGTTAATCAATTTATTCTGAGCTATTACAGACATTTACACTCTACTTAAAATCACACCAAGTCTTAACTTTAATGAGGTAAAATTCTGTTAAGGAAAATAAAAACAGATGAAGTACTCACAGAAGATAATGTTAACCATTATTATGGCTGTCTTTACTTTCTCAGAAAAGAAAGAAAAGAGTTGAGTAACTAATTACTAAACCAAGGTCTGGGAGATGGCTCAGCAGGTAAAACTAGAAACTATTTGTCACCCAAACCTGAAGCCCCTAAGAAGGAGTCCCAGATCCCATGGTGGAAGAAGAGGATCAGTTCCCTAAATGTTATCCTCACATTCCACATATGTACCTCCACATGGTATACACACACCTGAACATGCATACACACACATCATACTTAAATTATGTAATATGTACCATTTAATAAATTGGAATTCAGAGGACATTATATTGCAAACAATATTTTTTATGATTGATGACTGTTTAAACAAATTCATGACTTCTAACATTAAAGACTTCAATTAACATTAAAACCACAATGAATAAGCAGGAAATGCAGAGATGAAGAGTGAAGCAAAGACTAGTGGAAAGGACATTCAGAGACTGTCCTACCTAGGGATCTACCCCATCTGCAGACACCAAACCCAGACACTATTGCTGATGCCAAGAAGCATTTGCTGACAGAAGCCTGATATAGCTGTCTCCTGAGAGGCTCTACCAGAGCCTGACCAATACAGGAGTGAATGAACTCAACTAAACATCGGACTGAGCGTAGGAACCTAAATGGAGAAGTTAGAGAAAGGACTGAAGGAGATGAAGGGATTTGCAACACACCTTTAATCCCAGCACTCGGGAGGCAGAGGCAGGTGGATTTCTGAGTTCGAGGCCAGCCTGGTCTACAAAGTGAGTTCCAGGACAGCCAGGGCTATACAGAGAAACCCTGTCTCAAAAAAACAAAAACAAACAAACAAGCATAACAATATCAATCAACAAGACTCCCACCAAAACTCTCAGGGACTGCACACAACATTTTATCTTGATATTAACATACATGCTAGCAATCTAATATTAATGCAAGGTCACTTTAAAAAGATAATGTGTTTAAGCAAGAAAGAGCTATTGAGCTGATAGCCACCATGACCCTTGAAGATAGAGTATGAGTACCATCTTCTGTAGCAGTCCTTGAAGTCCAATGAGATATTGGTTGTTTACTCCCATGAGCTTTGCACCACCCTCATTCTAAGCATAAATTGAAGACATGACACCATTTTAGATCAAGGGTTTTTTGTCTGTGTCAGAGTTTATGTTTCCCTTTTGGTATCATACAGAGAACCTTCCTGTACCCAAGATGCTAGAATATAGGACTGAGGGCTCTATGAAAGTATCAGTTTGACTTCTCCGTATATCTTGGTGTCAGTATGTTGAAAGAAACTTACAGTATTGGCCACAATCTCAGAGGTTCATGTAGTCCCCAAAACTCCATTGGCTAAGAGCTCAAGTAGATATAACAAAAGTCACTACCATGGACGCTTCATTTAATAAGAAATATGCACTTGGAGCTCTGTCTCCCTAATATTTGGTGATTTCATTTAGATGTCCATTTAAAGTTAATATTATCCATACACCATCATGTGTGTGTCTATCTTAGGAAGCTTCTACTGTGTTGAATATCTGCACTATCCCTCAAATGACTTCTTATTTTAGCTGCTTCTCCTTGTATTCTTCCTTTTCACCTACTTTCCTCCTCTTCAAACTTGATTATCTAGTTTCAGTACCTCCCCCACCAATCCATCTATTCCTATTCTAGGGAGATCTATTTGGCAATACTTAACCCTTATTCTATACCTAATCTTTGTAGTTATATGGATTATAGCTCAGTTAGGCTCTGCTAAATAGCTAATATTCACATATAGCTAATATATACCAATTTGTCTTCCTGGGTCTGGAATAACAGACTAAGTATGCTTTTATTTTCCATTTATTTGTGAATATCATCACTTCATTTTATTTTAATTGCTGAGTAGCACTCAATTCTTTGCTCATTTTTCTGTTGAAGAACATCTAGGTTGTTTTCCATCTCTGGCTACTATGAAGAGAGAAGCAATGAACATGGCTGAGCAAGTGTATTTATGGTAGGATAAAGCATCTTTTGGGTGTATCAGTTGGCAGAAGGTAAACAATTGTCTTAGCAACAGTCTGGGTTTTTTGTGTACTTCCATGGAATGCCCTTGCCTCCCTATACTCTTCTTTTGGTAACAAGAGATGGTCAGTTGGGACTCTGTATCCCTCATCACTACGAAACTTCACTAGGATTGTCTTCATATATTTTATGAAGTTTCAGCTGCACTATGTGTACATATCATATCACAAATGTCCCTCAAGTCCTATCTTTCCTATGATTCTCTCATTTTACCCTATCTCCCATCCTGTGCTTCACCTAATTCACACATTCACTTCTCTGCCAGGCTATCAGTCAACCTGTGAAATCCCATGGAGATCCTCATTCCCCTACTAGTTAATTTCTCTATATCTAATCTCTGGGTGTATTGATTGTGAGTTGGTTATTATTATTTAATGACTAATATCTGACTATAACTGAATATATATCATATTTATATTTCTGGGTCTTGGTTATGCCACTAAGGATGATTTTTTTTTTCTATTTCTATCCATTTGTCTGCAAATACCACAATCATTTTTTTAACAGCTAATCCTCCATTGTGAAAAAGTACATTTTACCCAAAAACTTTCCAATCATGGGCTTTGGTCCTTGAATACTGCTGTCACTTGAATAACAAACTCATGAAGATTGTCTTCTTTCACCCTACATGATTCCCTCCTTCCTCTTCCACTTCCTGGTGACTTAAATGAAAATGGCCCCACAGACTTACATATTTGCATTTAGTCCCCAGTGATGAACTGTTTGGGAAGGGGTAGAAGGCATGACCTTGCTAGATTATATGGTGCCCACTGGTGAAAGGATGTCACTGGGTGTGGGCTTCCAGGTTTCAGATGCCAATACCAGGACCAGTCTCTATCTCCTCCCCCCTTCCTCCCTCTCCCACTCTTTTTCTGTCTCTTTCTCTCCATGCTTACTGTAGTTCAGTACAGAAAGCACTCAGCTCTGCTTCAGAGCTATGGCATGATGTCTACTTCCTGAGGTGACATTATAAATGACCACTTGTAAGAAATATGTGTTATTCTTTCTGAATTAAGAATCTTGAAAACAGGAAGTATTGTATATAGCTTGTTTGTTTTCAACTGTCCACATTGCAGCCACATAGGGCTGTTCTGGCCTTCCTTTCTAGCATGGTGATTACTATTGTCTGTCACCTGCCTTATGATATCATTCTCCTTCTCAGCCAATCAGCAGCAGTAAAGACTTGGAGCTATCATGTAGCTGAGTAAACCAATCTGGCTCAGTGTTCAGTTGGTCTGGTTTGATCACACATGAGTATTTTGGGTGAAGTCCAACAACCCTTTATCCTTTGCCCTTATTCTGAGCCTGACTATACCTTTCTCATATTCCTGCCTCTATGACATCAGGTAGGAAAATAACTGTTAAGGTTTTATTTAATTGGACAGTTTTCTAAATTGGGAAGCATCAAAATAATGTGGCATTAAGGGGAACATGGTGAATGACAAAAATGTTGCCCTAATCATGGTTTTCTTTCTGACATTTCCTAGTGTTGTGACTTTGGATGGAAGATTTACTCACCTACTTGGAGGCAGGATCTGGGCCTCTCTGGGGTATTGAATAGGAAGAGTAGGGTATAGAGAAGGAAACCAGAGGTTTTGTGGAACTGTTTATTTGGAGCAGAGAGAGAGAGAACTGGGTACAGAGACAGGAGATCTAAGGACTAAGATGTTTCTCCTTTGCTTCCACCTGCCACACAGGTTTTCATAACAGTACTTTACAGTTGTAGCTGTTCAACAGTAGTGTTGATGGGATTCAACATCTCCAACTTTTCAATCAGCATCTGAGATTGGATGACCTTTGCAAGCTAGGCAGATAGACCTTCCCCTTCCATGGCTGCATATATATGTTCTCTGAAGTTGTGGTGTAGCTAAGTCTTCTCACTCTGACAGAACAGGACTGTGTTTGTTACAGCCAAAAGCACAGGAGAAGCTGTGCTCTTTGTGATGCTACACACTGAGTAAAAACAGGCATATTACTGACAGAGGAGGGTGCCATCCAAATTTGGTAAATGGTTTACCGATAGCTATACATCCATGATTGATAGTCTGAACAAACTCCTATTCTGGTTATTTAGAGTATGATGGCATACACCTGCAATTCAACACATGAGAGACAGAGACAGGATATCCAAGGAGACCACGCCAATGTCTTGCTACATAGTGACTTCAGAGACAGTCTAGGTGTATAAGACCATTCCTTAAGAAAAAAATGAAAACAATGAATTTTTAAAAACTAGATTGCCAATATTTGGAGTCTTCTGTCTAAGGAATGCTACGATAGGGAGGATCACACAGCAGTAAGTAGGATGATGCTCTTGGGAAGGGAAGGTAGGGGCTACTTATAAAGGTCGGGCCATCTGGATGTGAAGAAAATAGAAAAATGAGGTAGGGGTGGTGGAGGAGAGAAAACAGAAGAATGGATGAAAGGAAAACAGAGAATACAGATGTGTTAAACATGTAACATAGGAAGTTTGGCACTGAATGCTGAGGGGAGCCAAATGAAGATATTGGAAAACACATTTAAAAAGACAGACTGAATAGATATATCTCAGCACAAGACAAACAGGAGGATTTAGTGAACATGTAGGTCAATAGACCAGGAAGGATCTTGAGGATGTGACTAGGATGACTAGCTTATCAGGAAAGCAACCTTTGGTGATTAGTTTTTGTCGTCTAAGTCCTAATTGGGATTGTTGTCTTTGTTTTAGAGTTTGTTAATGAGTTCAGTGTTTCTTGGTTCAATTGTCCTTTGTACAGTTTCTGCACTGTATGATGGTCAACCTCTAATGGTAGTATATCAACCAGCTTTTATTATGATTCCTGTAAATTTACCTGAACTCTGAAGTTTAGAAGTATGAGAATTATTAGATGATACTCTAGCAAGGAGCAAACATATGATTGTCATTGCTGGTGTTGTTGCTCTTATGACACTTAAAGCCAGTGCTCCTATTACTGTATTAGCTTTAGCACAAGAGGCAGAAACAGCTAGTTTTGTTAATCATCTTTCTGAAAATGTAAACAATACCCTGAGCATACAAGGGGATTTAGATAGATGACTAAGACAAAGAATTAATGCATTATATGACATAGTGCAGATCAAGGAATAAAAGTCAGATGCCATTTGGAATGTCATGCTCAATATCTATGGATTACTCCAAAAATATGTAATGAGAGTCAGCATAATTGGACCAACATAAAAAGGCACCTTCAAAGTATATGGCACACTCCTACTACTTCTTTATATTTATTAACCCTGAATAAGGAGGTTTTAAGTTTAAGAAATGTGAAGTTTTTGTCTTTTGACACTGCTAACATTACAAATGTTATTCTGAAAAGTTACAGGCCATTTTTCCTTCATGAACCTCATTTACAACTCTATTATTGGGCTTGTCAGGACTTGGCCTTATGATCCTTTTATGGCATGTCTACTACCTTTTATGAGAGGAGTCATCAGAGCTTTTACAGATGTCAAACCAGAGTTACATAAATTCAAGCTCCAATGTCATCCCTCAAGTTGGTAGTCAATGACGGGTAAGATTGTCTTGAAAGCCTTCTCAACCTAAGACAGACCATGAATACAAGATTATTTATATGCCAATGATGGTTAAGAGCTGTGTTTTCAGATGGCAACCTAAGACAGGCACAACTTTCTGCTCTGTGATTGAGAAGGTGCTCAGCCTTTATAGATTAAAAATACTGCTGAGATCTTCTCTGAGGTGGATCAAACTAAGACAGGGCATGAATGATAATATTTATGTTTCAGTGATGGGTAAGGTCCACACTTTTTGAGGGGATTCCTGTGACAGGCACAGTCTTTCTGAATCAATCACCGAGATAGCTTTGGCTTGTATAGGGAAAAAAAAAAGAGGGAGGAGGACATGTGAGAAGCACATCCAGAGTTAACTTTGGCTGACTTATTGCTCATGATCAATCATGAATGGGTCTGCTGACATCTGTCTTTGATTTAATTAAGACATGTGTTATATCCTGCTAAGTTCCTCTGCTTATGCATACATCCTTCAAAGACTAAGTGAAAAAAACAGTCTTTGAGCATCCACTTCCATGTTTGCCAGGCACTGGTATAGCCTCCCACGAGACAGCTATATCAGGGCCCTTTCAGCATTATCTTGCTGGCATATGCAATAGTGTTTATTTTTGGAGGCTGATTATGGGAAGGATCCCTGGGAGCCGCAGTCACTGGTTGGTCTATCCTTTTGATTCAGCTTCAAACACGAAAGTGGATGCTCACAGTCAGCTATTAGTTGGAACACAGGACTCCCAAGGAAGGAGCTAGAGAAAGTACCCAAGGAGCTGAAGGGGTCTTCAACCCTATAGGTGGAAGAATAACATGAACTAACTAGTTCCCCTTGTGCTTATGTCTCTAGCTGCATATATGGAAGAAGATGGCCTAGTTGGCCATCATTGGGAGGAGAGGTCCCTTGGTCATACAGACTTTATATGCCCCAGTACAGGGGAACGCCAGGGCCATTATGTGGGAGGGGGTGCGTAGGGGAGCAGGGTGGGGATGGGGGAGGGTATGGGGAAATTTCTGGATAACGAAATGTAAATGAAGAAAATATCTAATAAAGAGAAAAAAAAACAACAAAACAAAAAACAAAAAACAGTCTTTGTCAAACATAGATACTGCATCCCATAAATTTGACACATAAGGATTTGTTGTCATTGTTTACCTTCCTGGAACTGGTCATGTTTTCTATTGCTTGACTTTAAAAACGACACTGAGAAAACATACTTGCTGCTGGCATGGTATTGACAAGTATCACTCTCATATCTGTTTTTTGCATTTTCTTTCTGCCATTTCTATAATCATGCTCAATTTTCCAGTTGTCACTTTCATGTTGACTGACTGGCAGGTACATGCACAAAAAGTCTGGTAAGAAAAGAAATTTAAAATTGTCTTTCTTTCAATTTCCCATATATTTTGAGAAGTCCAGACAGTGTATGGAAGCATGAGGAAATTCTGAAGTATAATATGGTGCCCTAACATCAGTCATGGTCCTGATATATATGGGCTTGTGATTTTGGATAGAGCATTTCTTCTCCCACTAAATTGATCTACACATTCCATAATGGAATAACAGAAAGGCTGGCATCAGGGCTCACTGAGAGTTTGAGTGTTTAGAAGAACACAGTGTAGAGAAAATACTTATGGAGTTTCCAACAGATTTTCCAGAGAAGCAGAGAAAGGAAGGAGGGAGAGAGAGAGAGAGAGAGAGAGAGAGAGAGAGAGAGCGCTAGGGTGTAGACAGGAACACTCATAGCCAAAATGCTTTACTGCGACAGCCATCCACCACTTCCACTCAGTTTCCACATTAGCATTTGAGTGTTAGTGCTGTTCACCAGCAGTGTTAAAATGTGAGGAAAATGGCTGTCACATCTGCCAACACTCCATGAGCAGGGTTATCCTGGCTGACCTGCCTGGTTAGGGAGCTGTGTCCTACTCTTGAATCAGTGTGTAACTCTCATGGACTTGGGGTTTCTGGTTAGAATGAGACTGTGTTTTTCGTGTGTAGGACACAAAGAAATTGAGTTCCCTGCTATGGTCCTCCAGACAAACTCTCTAAAAGTAGTTAGGGTCAGTGTCAGGACTGCATGTTCAGATATTCCTCCTGAGAGCAATTGGGGCCATGGAGATCCAAGCTCTTAATCGTGCAGTTCAGTGAATGAAGCAGGATGATAGTCACAATCTGCATTGCAAAGTAAAACACTTACAAATAATTTTAATTGAAAAACTAGGATTATATCAACTCTTTTTTTTTTCCTCTAAGGATTTACAATGGAGGCAAATTTGAGATGTTGTAGTAGTTCTTACTTTAGCAATGCATACATTATCATAAATTAACATTCATTCCCAAAGAAGCAAAGGACATCCTTTCTTAATAGCTTGTGAGAGTAGGAAACCCTGTGATACCTAGGCACCCAGATTAACAGAGTCTAAGTAATTAGGGACCTTTCTCTACTGAAATAACAAATGAGGTGAGTCTCATTAAAGTTACTATTAAAGATAATTTGCATGCAATCATATGTTGCAAATTTAAATCCCAATGTCTTTTTCTGTGTTTAGACTACTGACCCTTCCATTTTTTCACCCAAGTGGTCATATAACATTTTTCCTTTACATTGCCAGTGAGATCACAGAAAACAGGTCAATGAGTTTACCAGGTAGTCTTCAGAATACATAGTACTCTGCCCCCAAACACCCTGACTCCCCAGAAAATTCAAGACAGGCTTGTGCAATGCTGAGGTTGGAGGTGCTCACAGTTCTCAAAGGTTTCTTGCCTCCTAGTCTCTCTCAGCCTTAGTTCCTGAAATCCTTATACAGTAAAAGCTGAGTTTTCATTCCTCATTGTTGCTCAAATGCTCTTGAAACATGAACATCCTGAAAACTAATTAAATTTCTAAGAGTCCATATCACAAAGGCTCTTTCTTTATCTGGGATTGCATTGTGGAAGACATAAATAGGGTTTCTTCCAAGCTGAGATGTTCCCTAATTTCCCTGTTGATATGAGGAAAGACCTCTGTGGTGACTGCTGGGTTTATGCATATGCACAACTGTCCAATGTACACAAAACTACTCATAGCTATGGACTTTCTGGTGCTAATATATTTATTTATACAGGCTATTTGAAAGGACTGTTCCTTAAGTTAAATGCTACCTGAGAACTCCTGTGCCTTATGGCATTAATGGGCACAGAAATTCCTAGTTCTAACTCACCCACTTTACTACCATAATAAGGTGATCCCAAATTGGGTTTGTTTAGTAAATTTATTAAGCTGAACGACTAGGTGTGGTATTTTATTTGCTATAATTGATTTAGGGAGAGATGTATGTGAGTACAAACATACATACACACACACACACACACACACACACACACACACAAACACAAACACACATAGAGACATACACATTTGATGTGCTTGACAGTTGGAAAGGCAGGATGACAGGATATGCGTTTTGATGTTTCCTGTCTTCTTTTTACTGTCTTAGAACATCTGAAAACATGATGATCTACCCAAGAGCAGTTCCAAATCTTAAGTGCTCTAGGGCGGAACATTGAAATCAATAATTTTTTGTTGGCTTCTTACAATGAGCTTGAGGGAAAAACCTCTTTGAAATGGAAGCTGACCTGCGTAAATGAGGATAAGAAGAAGCAGCCTTTGTGCTCTATCATAAATTCCTCACATGAGAACTTACAGTTTCTATCTCCTTTCCTGGGACTCATCTGCACACATTCTGCTCTTTTGTTCATTGCCAGGAGCCATCTAGGAGAAGCTAAAACCTAGCAGGTGATCTTCTTGAGATGGTTCTATCCTGGACTATAAAGTTATGGTGGATTAGTTTCTTTATTCAAGGCTGAGGATAGTATATTCCAGGGAAGACTCCTTCTATTAATAACCTTTGTCCTATTATTAAATATATATAACAATCACCAAAATCTTACTTATCAAGGAAAGAAAAAAAATTAATGAAGCAGGTTTGGCTTGCCAAAGTTATTCAAAGAAAAAAACCTAGACATATCAGCAAGTAATGTTCCAATAAGACAGGAGGCTCTATAAAATTTAATGCTCCTGACTCCTGCTCAGAAAAGAAACCCAAACAAACCTCTTTCTTTTGTCCCAGTTGTTATAGAGGATTTCATTGGGAAAAAGAATGCAAATCTTGCTTTCATGAAAATGGCACTCTCTTATCTGGTACTATTATAATCCCTAATAATGCAGGTATCTTTTCTTTTCTTTGTTTTGTTTTGTTTTGTTTTATTTGTTTTTCTAGAGGAGCTCAGAAATCTGCCTGCCTCTGCTTCTGCCTCCCAAGTGCTAGGATTAAAGGCTTTCGCCACCAAAGCCCAGCTAGGAATCTTTTCAAACTAGGGAAACTGTGTAAGGGACCTACCACAGGCCCCTCAGACAATAGAGGTAATTAAACAGCCTTAGGCAACCAATCCATTTGTCAATGGAGGACTATCTAACTTCTGCGGTGGAGAAGCCCAGACAGCTCAGGACTGAGCTTCCTTTCAGCCTCCACAACAATATTCATGACTCTTCCTCAATCAGGCTACCTTAACTATTAAAGATTTTAAAGAAAATTTCCTCACACAAGAAACCTTTGCACAATAAATGGAGCTAATAACAAAAGTTATTGTCTTTTAGAAACATAGGGCAAGCCCTTAAAAAACAAAAGCAAAAAAAACCAACCAAACAAACAAACAAACAAAATACTTCCCTGTTTTATAGCTGTTTCATGATTCTAGCCCCAACTTTCAAAATTGCACATCTTGTTTCTATTTAAAAATTGCCTTTTTCTCTATAGGACATGTTCAAGTTCATACTATGCTTCCTGGTCCTGTGCATAAACATAAGGATAAAATTTAATTCCTTGACAGAAGTGGTTTTTTCTACAAAGTCAATTTAGCAAAATCTTACAGCACTCAGCAAAAAGGCTCCTGCATCCTTGCAGAGTTGCCAGCTCCTTCGAGGAGTGAATGCCTGGTTAGCCTGCATCCTAGTTATTTAAAACAGACAAACCTATGTCCTGTCCTTTGGAAAGTTAGCCTTCATCCCTGTAATGTCTGGACACTTAATTCTCATTGTTATTTATGCCTTTGCCTACTTGGGAAAGCACTCAAAGATATGGTACAGCATTTGTCTCCTTAATTAGACAATTCCTTTGTTTAAACTTAAAAGGCCTTTTAAAAAATTGTGTTTGACTCCTAATTTCTCATAGTCTACAGGGACATGCTAATATGGTATGAGCATGTCAGACTTTAATGATATAAACATCTAAATTACAAAATAAGATCATAATTATTCGTCTCCTTGTCATAGTTTATAGAACAAAATATTTTTAACATTTCAAGCCTCTAATAAAATAAAGACCTACTAACTGGATAATAAGACTGAATATTTTTTTCAGGAGAATCTCTGTTTATATATTTACAGGACTCTATAGAAGCCAGACCAATTGATTTTGCCAGCCCTTCTCCATGGACAGAGATTTCCACACCTGTCATTTTCTTCATGTCTATTTCAGCCATCATCGTCTACAGATGATGGCTTTCCATCCATGACAGAGACCCATTAAAGAAGACACTGAAGACATGGTTCCTAATTGTATCTGATTGGACTTTTAATTCTATATTCAGGGGATACAGAGGATATAAAATTGTTAAATGTACATCTGAATGTATCATTTTCTATCAGAATGCTATTTGACTAGTTGTATAATTTCATCATGTGCTACAATGCTTTCTCTCATTGTATACTAGCTAACTTATATTTTGCTACCAATTACTTTCTCACAGCCTTGATGTAATGCTCCTGCTTTGTCTGCATTAGAACAGCCTGATAGTTCACTTTCACAACCTAAGAGATTTATAGAAGAAGTCATCTTAGACATTACAGCCTCGATTGCTTTCTTACGGTCACTTGAAGCTTCTGCTGTCTCCCTAATCCAATAGGTTCACACAGCTAATCGTGTCAATTTCTTGACAAAAATGTTTTGCGAGCACTGATTATTCAGGATAGGATTGATAGACATATGACAGAATCGGTGCTTTAGAGGAAGTCATCCTTTACATAGGAACTCAGGTTCAAAATATAAAAGCATGCTAAACTACTTTATGTCATACCAATTTTAAATGGATTTGTGACACCCCTGTGACCTACAGAGGGTCAGCAATCTCCTGGAAACAGACATAAGCACATCTGCATGGTAAGTGGAACAATTCACAACTTTTTATTGATATAGACACTTCACATTTCCATATGAGTGCCATCAGGCACTCCAGGCTACAGAGTCTTTCAGCAGAAGAACTGGCTGATTATTTTTCATAACTCATTCAAAAATTCTGTTAAAGATAATTTTGTATGGAAGTTTCTTGTGAATTTGAAGATTATTATAGGATTAGTTATTCTGCTTCTGTTTCTTCTTCCAGTCATTTTCAAGCGCTTAGAGTCTACTGTCAGGTATGCTGAAAGGGAGATCTATCTGTGTCATTTATTTTATTTGAAGATCGGAGGGGAGCCATCTAGGAGAAGCTAAAAACTAACAGATGATCTGCCTGAGATGTAAAGTTATAACGGATTCCAATCCATCTCTGTATCCCACTTCAATCTATTTCAGGCTGGGTAGGCTCCCAGCAGTTCGTCTTTCTCTCCTTTGCTGATAGCTATGGAAATTGAAGATGTCATCTTTTAATCAGATTTCTGGCAGCTCACACACATGCTTTTCCTTGCTATTCCAAGATATGAGGACCAAAGGTAGTGGCATCATAAATAAGAAATTTCATGAGTAGAAGACATTATTCTTGAGCCTATGCACATATTCCCCAGCTCATAGAGGAAGAAAAGGTAATAGGTTCTGCTTTGTATCTGTATGTATGAATAGATTGACTCCCCAACCTCATCTCAGGCAGCCAGACACAGCCTTGTTTCTAATATATATTCAAGCCTATTGACTTCTATGAGAAAGAAGTTAAGTATCACTGGACCTATACAGTCAGTAGAGGATTGTGGACCCCATGGAGTCAGAGTGGTTTAACAAAGTAAAGCCTATCCACAAATTGTTCATCATACTTGGCTAGGTAGAATAAAAAATAGATCACAGAGCTGTCACTAGGAAATAACTCTTACAGCATCATTGACAAGGATGCTTTGCCTTTGAGTAAGGGAATGATGGAAAAATTCTCACCAATTATGATTGTCCCTGACCGGTACTGAATTTGGTGAAACAGAATATAAGGAGACACATATGAATCTGAAGAGCGCAGGCACTGGGAAGGAGTTTTCTGGACATGACTTCATTGATCTTCAGAAGTCTGTGTGCTGAGTAGGTACATCACTTCTTGCTCCATAGAGGACAAATCTTAGGTTTAAAGATGAGCTTAGGTACCACATTTTGCATTATTCATGTTGTGCAACTCCTAGAACATGGGTTCTTTTTGTTTTCCATTGTTGATCTTCAATAAAATGAAGGCATTCTCTTGAGATCATAGTAAATTTCCCCTCATTTCTTCCCCCTTCCAAAATCCAATCTCTCTTATCAGGGACTCAAGTCCTCTCAGACATCAGCTTGCTATACTGAGTCTCTGGTCATAGCCTCCTCTCAAAAAGAGTTTCTGACAGGGTTGTGAATCTTTTCTTAATGTTGAACAGCCCTAAGGGTTAAAGCAGTTTAGCAGTATACCTGGGTGCAACATCCAACAAGGTACCCAGAGCACAACTCCTCCTAGACCTGAACACCTTCAGTTTCTCCTGTTATTATCTAATGATGTCTGAGGTAAGGTTGGGCACTCATGGTAAGCAATACACAAAGGTGCTGTATAAACAAAGATTCATACTATGACTGGGAATGGAAGAGAGAGAACACTGTCCTTATTTCCTGTTTTGAAGTTCAGGAGTACAACCTTTTTCTTCAAGGACCTGTGGGTCTCTCTGTTGTCTCCTGAGTACTGAGAAAGCAAACATGCATTGGTCCACTTAGCTATGTTCCTTGGCAGCTGATGTTTGTTGAATGTGTCAGTTTAATGGAAGACTGAGGACACTTTTCTCTCCAGGCACTGGGGTAGAAATGGATGTGGGATTTCAAGGTGTGCCTTAGGGAGTTCCTCCTGGAACATCCAGAGGCCAACATTTAGACATTTAAACATTTCTGCACATGTATTAGATACTCTGCTTTATTCCTTTGGACCATATGTGGAAAAACTCCCCAAAGAACAAAAAAAGAAAAAACTCCTCAAATAACAAAAGCATGCTGCCAATGGTAGATCAAACATCATCAAGGTGGGTCTTCATTCTCTATGTGGCTGACCAAATATCTCCAGAGCAGCATATTACTGCTCACAGAAAAGTCACAGATGATGACACTGGGTGGAAGAGGAGAAGAAGCTGCCTCAGCAGAGTGGTACAGAGGAGGCTGGTGGCAGGGAATGAGGTTCAAGTCATGGATGTAATTCTGCTCCCTCTCCTAATATGTTTGTCTCTTTTCTGACATTAGACTTTGGTTTTGTATTGCAGACTTTAAAGCTCATTTTCAAGAATGCTGAGAAGATGAAGAGGGAACTTCTAAAGAAGTACACAACAGAATATGAAAACTACCTGGAAGAGAAGGTCAGAGTGAGGAGGAGCATGGAGACAGGAAGGTAGTATGTCAACTATTCAGCCTGTTCCTGGCACTGTCTTGAACTGTTTTACTGGAGTATGTAATTCAAGAAATGCGTTCCACATTCTGAAGCATGTACATGCACCTGCACACATACAAGCCAACACACACACACACACACACACACACACATACACACATACACATACACACACAACAGAGTGGGGTACGGGAAGACTGAGACCTAGCTTTACTGAAGACAGATATACAGGAACTGAATAAGAGGGTAGCAGGTGTTTTCTACAACACCAGGGTTAAGACTCAATGCTGAGATGTCAGACCTGTACAAACTACACTTTTTATCTCTGTGCTGACATGACTTTTCTTCCAAGATGTGAAGTATTAGCCTAAATCCTTTCCCTTCCTGCAAAAGAAGAAAGAAGAGGAACTAGCCCAGAAGGTGGCCTTCTAGGGCAACAGGAGAGTAATCTTTGTAAAAGCAGGATTTTCCAATTGAGTTTCTTTGCCATTTGGACAACTCTATTGTTCTGAAGAAAAAAGTGGGAAGGTGGGCCCCGGTGCACCACTGGCATCAAAGGAAGCTCAACCTTCTCTAGTCCCAACGACAAACTTCAGCCTCCCTGAGGTGTTCTCAGGAAAGGAAGCCTGTGATGAAGCAGCCCCAAGCACATCAGCAGCTGCCAAGGAGACTGGATAAAATGGCTCCACAGAAAAGCCAGATAAGTCACCACAGGTTTCTAACTTGGACAAGACTTGTAGAGACGTGGTCCCCACTGTATCTGGGCCAGCCACCTAGGAAGGAGACTGAAGCTCACCAGTGAGGTAAGGCAGAGATGCTAAGCAGGAGTCCCAAGCCTGGAACTCTGAGCCCCACAGTGTAGGTTGACTCTCTTGCCCTGTCCAGTCTTCTGCTTCCATGGATCCACGTCCTCTGCTGTGGTAACAGAACCTTGTGTGATGAGTGCTGTCTTTTTCTGTCTTGTCACCCTGTCTTGTCAGATTTTCAACAGTGTTTCTGGATGAGACAGTGAGTTGATTGTAAAGAAACTCCAGTGTGCATGCTGTGTAGTTCTCATGCCTCAAGGGTCTCCCTCATCTCTACAACATTCTACTCCAGCCTACAGTTCGTGATGGTCTGACACTATGATAATTCCGTCTGTAAATATCCACCCTGTCTACAATCCCTCTTCATAGGTGATGGGGTTACTCTTGGCCGTACAGCTCTTGAGAAAATGATCTCACAACAGGATTTTTTCCAAGTTGGATGCTCTGGAATACTAGTAGATTGGATCAGTCTATCTATTGGAAGTGCATCTGGGTCTAAGGCAAGACCTGTGAGGACACGGGAAAACTCAAGTCTACACCTCAGAGTCTAGAAGATAGCAGACCCGGAGATGTGAACTAAAAACCAAGAAGGCATGTCTGTGCCAGGAAAGACACAACAGAAGTTTTCCTTTTCTCTAAATGTCTTCCGGGTGGCTGAAGTCGCTGATCAGAGTTAAGAGGGGACTCTCTTCAATGAGTCCATGCACTGACACAAATTTCTTTTTTTTTTTTTTTCNTACTAGTTAGTTCATGGTTATTCTTCCACCTATAGGGTTGAAGACCCCTTCAGCTCCTTGGGTACTTTCTCTAGCTCCTTCTTCCTTGGGAACCCTGTGTTCCATCTAATAGCTGACCGTGAGCTTCCACCTCCATGTTTGCCAGGCATTGGTATATTTTCCCCCCGAGACCGCTATATCCGGGCCCTTTCAGCACCATTTAGCAGGCATATGCTATAGTGTCTATGTTTGGTGACTGATTGTGGGATGGATCCCTGGCAGCCGCAGTCGTTGGGTCTATCCTTTGGATTGAGCTGCACAAATGCTCCCTTTAGCTCTTTCAATGACACAAATTTCTTTACCAAACAAACAATCCTCACAACCATATCCAGAAATATTGAATATTGCTCCATCTATTCCACTTGACAGTAAAGTCCATTGTCCCAGATCTCAGTCATCTGTAGCCAGAGCTTTAAGAATAAACTCCCTGCCCGATTTGTGGTTCCATCCTACGGAGGGAGTTTATAGAGAGAATCCCAATAACTTAATTTCTCTCCCAGGCTGCTTGGCTTAGTTCTTCTCAGGGACACTAGGCCCTGTCACCTCAGACTTTTCTCTCTTTTTCACTGCAGTGCAGATCCACAGAGTCCTGT
Organism: Mus minutoides; assembly: GCA_902729485.2. Lineage (NCBI taxonomy): Eukaryota > Metazoa > Chordata > Mammalia > Rodentia > Muridae > Mus > Mus minutoides. The sequence goes on along the minus strand of CACVCL010022313.1, from coordinate 22,819 downwards.
GCCAGGTGGTCCTCCCTCAGGATTTATGTGAGAAATTCCTCGCCTCAGCAATAAAAACACCAGGAAACGAATCAAGATGTGAGATCTTAGGTGGAACCCTGATAATGATATAAAAACTCCTTCAGGTCTGAGATTGTTTTTCCCCTGTTGCATTTCCATGACTCTCAGGACCATATCCAGGGGATGAGTCCATACACATCACCCTCCAGAAGGAACTGTTGGTAACAAGATCTGGCCACCTTGAATTTGATGATATGGTACTTGGTTGCATTTCAGAGTCCTTTGAATTAAACAATTTGCTTCAATGCTATCCTTAGAAATTTTCCTTCTAGTGGTAGTTACTGACAGTAATTCAATTCATTGGCAAACTGAGGCTGGAGGCTTCCTGCTAGTTCTAACCAGCCTCACAGACAGAATGAGACACTGTCTTAAAGGAAAAGAAGGCAGACAGCAAACAGGGCTGCAGAGAAGTAGACAGGCAGGCATGGGGCATGGAAACGGGCCTGTTGAAAAACTCTAAAAGGAAAATGAAGACTCAATCCCTTTTGGGTCCTGGTGTGAGTACCCATTCTGTTAAGACTTGGAATAATTATCAAAGCACCTCAGGACTCCTGAGAAGACCTGCTGACTGCTGCAGGGAAGAGCCAAGGCCCAAGATGTGCCAAGATGGACATCCCAGTTTCATCTCAGCATCTGTTTATTATGTAGTATCCAGCAAAGCCCAAGAGCCCCAAAAGTTGTGAAACCCTGAGGGCAGGGTAAAGGATGAGAGTCACCCATTGGAGTGGCCTTGGGCTTTACTTGTGTTGTGAGGGAGTGGGACTGAGACCTCCAGGAAATTGTGACAAGTTGTTTTCCCTTGGCAGGTCAGAGAGGAGTATCACCTCACATCATCATTCCTCTCTAAAAAGGAGGCCCGGATTTTTTTTTGTTTGTTTGTTTGTTTGTTTGTTTGTACTCACAATGAGGAAGAACTCTTTTTCATACATGAACTGGGGCTTCTTATTCTTACATGAGGTTGGATTCATGTAAGCAGATGGACCTCCCTGTTAGTGGGTTCCTCTTCTCTGTCTCTTAGAAACATCCTACCTAAATCTTGCTCTGCACAGAGTCAGCCCATCCAGAGCAGCATCTCTGGGCACATAGAGTCAAGAGTGTTCAGTGTGAGTGAAAGCAGCATTTCCTAGGGCTTTTACAGATCTTCTTTCTTCTTATTTTATGTCTTACCCAAAGTAATTCTTCAATTAAAATTTCAATTCCTTGTTACCCTTGGTGGAGTATCTTAGCATGGCAGGATGTATGAGAACATGGTATTGAGACCATGTACCTAAAAGTTGCATAAGTGAAACTATTTTAAATAAGCCAAGAGTTCTTTCTAATGATTGCATTTTGTAATTATGAAGAAGCACTTCCTTTGTGCAAGCCAAAAGAGCTCCTACATGCAAGATTTTCAAATGTGTGCACATGCTGAACACACTTTTGTGGTTTTCAAAGAAATATAGTAACTTGCATAGAGAGTTCTTCTGAATGATTCTCTAACTTTCAAGGACTCAAGCATACAGAACAAGCAGCTTGTCTTGTAATGTGAGAGGTATAAGGCACACCCAGGTGGTTTATTTGTAGATTTTGAAAGATCAATCATATTTGTTTCTCAGATATTGGGAAATGCTGGTGTGTGAGGCAGTCTCCTGTGACTTTATGCTCTTCAGTTCAGTTGCATACATTTTTACTGCTTTACACAACTTAATCATATGCTATGGCCAACCAAAATTTGGCCCCTTTTGTCTAGGGACACAAATCACACAGAAATGATCACCAATATTTTCTAAATCATGGAAGGGGCCAATTGCTGAAGCTCCCTGGGCCTGCCTGCGTTGGTAGATCAGGCATGGGTGGCTGTCCTCACTTGAAATTCTTAGCTTATTTTGTCTTCACAGACCCATCTAATCCAGACTGTCTTCTTTTTAAGAGTAGACTTACACTCCCATATTGGATACCAAAAGATGCTTCCTGAATCTACCACAGTGGTATGTGTCCCTAAATATGAACAGTGAGTGTGTAAAATTCAGATCTGGAAGGTACAATTAAAAATGCTCTAGGGCACAAAACTATTAAAAATTATGTACAGAATGCCTTAACTGATTGTTATCTAAACCTCCCTGAAAGGTGCATATTCTAATCATCACCAGCTGCTCTTGAAAGAAATGGTGACACCACTGCTGGTGTTCTAAGACAACCTCTCAAGAAGTGACCTCAGGAGCCTGAGGTTGAAGAAACTCCACAGCACACGCTGTATATGAATGTCATCACTTTTCATTCCTGATATCATATTATTCTAAATTCCTCAGCAGATGTTGTTTTGGAAAAATCAATGAATCATCCTGTTTTCTTTTATAATAAATTTGTATGCCATAGATGTTGTCCTATAGGTAGTAGAAGATCCTGATTTTAGCATTTTGTTCCTTGTTCCTCACAATGGTTGATCTGAATAGACTTAATTCATTGCTTGATTCTTGTTCCTACTCATTTCTCCCATGAGTTCCTCTGCCCAATAAGACATTATGCAATAAAGGGTTACAGAGAGAGTGATACCAAGAGAGAGGGATGTATACACACACAGTAAAGAAGAGGAGGAGAGGAAGGAGGAAATAGAGAAGGAAAAAAACAGAAGTAGAGAAGGAAAAGCAGAATGATAAAGAACAGGAGGAAAGAGACAAAGAGAAAGAGAGAAGGAAAGAAAGGAAGAAAGAGGAGAGAAAGAGAGAAAGGAAGAAAGAAGAGGAAGAAAAAACAGAAAGCTTTCATAAAAACCACAGTTTGTCCATTTGTTTCTGTGTCTAAGCACTGTATAGTATTGAATCACTGTAAGAAAACATGTTAAATGTATGTTCATGATAAATACATCATTTGTGCACACTACAAAATAATTAAACATGAGGGAGGGAGGAAAAGGAAAGAAGAAAGGAAGGGACAGAAGGACGGTCAGGACTAGGATGAAGATGACAGTGATGAGCAGAAATAGGAGAAGGTTCACAGGTTCTAAAGGAAGGAGGAAGCATTGTACAGAGGAGAAGGGAGATGGGAGCAGAGGACAGTGGAGGGGAGGAGTCAGAGGTAAAGGAAAAGAGGGAGAGATCTAAGAAATGAGGGGAGAAGAGGAAAGGAAATAAAGAGGGAGAAAGGAGGAGAGAAAGTGGAGAAGAGAGAGAGTAGAAACTTAGGGACATATCTGTTTGACTGTGAGTCTGCTTTTTCACATTTCAAAATTGGAATTTTCACATTGACACCTACTGGATTCAAAGAAATATCCTATTGTCTGTGGAGGAGGTTATAATCCCACAAAGAGGACTCAGCTCTCTTTCGAGTACGTATCTTTGTACAAGATATCAAGGCCATGTTCTCAGTCCAGACACAGTGAAGATGAGGTTTATCAGTTTTCTGACCCACTTGGACATTCAACTTCATCAGCCACCATCCAAAAAGTCCATAATAACTATGTGTCTAGGAAGCAGAGGGCAGTGGAAATAAGTTTTCTCATATTGAAAACCTGGTCATTCATTGTCTATGATGGTGCTGACCCTTTCCATTCCTTTACCCTGATATCTGGGGATACTAATACTCTACAGGGCTCTGGAGAGGAAAAAGAATATAGTACTGGAGTGTACCACAGGGTCATAGTATGAGTACAGCATGAGGCCCTGGATTTCATCCCTTAACATGAGGTAAAGAAGTAATAGACAAAGTATGGAATCCATTAGCTTATTCAATGCTTATTCCATGTTACTGAGTTCTTCATCAATGTCAGTTACTAACTTTCAGTCAACCATCTGAATGTAAAAAAAAAAAAAAAAGCCATGTAAGATAGGTAAATTATGCAAATTTCACCCTGGAATTTTGCCCATATAATTGGGTTCTCACCTGCCTAGGGAGGTGATTTCTTCTTCCAGGTTGTGTTCTTCCAGGTTGTGTTCCATGATAACAAACTTACTATGATCAGATCTCAGTGTGTCAGATTAGCCCCCAGTTCAATAAGATTATGGCACTTTACCTCACAACAGCCAGGACTCTTCCACTGAATTTGGATTTGGATTCAGAGGAAAGGTAGCAACATGGTGAAGGGACCAGACCTGTCCCATAAAATATCTAAGAGCCAGAGATGCAGCCAGAAAGTTTGAGATCCTGGGTAAGAATGAGGTATTCTTCCTCCCCATCTCTCCCTCGCCCTTCTGTGTGTGTGTGTGTGTGTGTCCCTCTGTGTGTACATATGTTTTATATGTATTGTAATACATGAGTATGTATATTGAGCTCTATTTTGCACTATACTCCTAATCATAACAATACAATAAGACCTAATGAAATTTCAGCTTTCTTTTGTAAGACATATATATTATTCTTTATTTTTATTTCTGTAACATCATTGTGTAGTATTTTAAAAACAGTATATGATTTTCACTTTAATCTGTGTCTCTGTGGATTTGTGCACGTGGGTTGAGTGCCTGTGGTGGTGAAAAGAATTAGTCAGATGCCCTTGATCTGGAGTCAGGTGATTGTGCAGTACCTGCGTCCCTATTAGAGCAGTGGATGCTGTTACACTCTGCACCATATCTCCGGCCACATTGTGTAGTCTGTGGATCAAAGCAGATAATGGATTTCTGTTGAATGTGAAGAGAAGTCGTTTCTAATAATGTTTAGGTACTAGGATGTTGAAGGAGATTTCACAATTTAAAAAAAAAATGCTTATAATGTCAATTTCCCTGTTCCCAGTTGTAAACACAGCCATATTGGTGAAACATACCTGTAATGTCAGCCCTAGGGCAGCTACAGCAGGAAAATCAAGTTTGAGGGCATCTGATGCTACCTAGCCAGACTGTGTCAGATTGTTAAATACTTATGTCTTTGTACACCACATATGAGCATCTCCTCAAAGACTATTAAATCACCTTTACCATCTGATTGATATCACAACTCCAAATCAGCACTGGACTTAAGGTTTCCTTTTAATAAGGGAGTATTTTACATGTGACTCTGGAGATTATGAGAAAGAAACACAGTGAGATACTGACTCACCATGAGGAGAGCTAGGTAAGAGTATTGGGTCCCAGAACTCTTGCCATAGCTGCCACTAACACCACAATCTCACCTCTAGGCTGGGCTTTTTACATTAGAGTCTGGGGACATAGATCAGTAGGAAGAATGCTTATGTTTCAAGCACTGGATTCAATTCCCAGCACTTCCAGAATCTGCCATGGTGATTTTTGCCTATAACAGAGCACTGAGGAGCTAGTGGCCGGAGGATAACTTTAAGATCCTCCTGTGCTACCTAGGTTATATGGTCTAGCCTAGGTTACAAAAGACTCTCCTTTGGTATAATATAAAAAGATATACTATTTCAAAATGGGAATTTTCCATTCCTTAAGCACATATCCTTTTCTCCAATTGCAGGTCTGCAGCCCAGCCATGTCACCATCCAGAATATCGTGGTGACTGTCACAGAATTGCAATAAATTGAACCCCACACACCTTCATCTGTGGGAATGTGTGTGTGTTTGTGTGTGTGTGTGTGTGTGTGTGTGTATGTGTGTGTGTGTATGTGTGTGTGTGAAGTGGTTTATATATATCCGTATAAGTTCAGTATGTGTCATATAAGCCATGCATGTGTGTTATATATGTTCACTGGTGTGTTATGATGGCACACAATGTTTCAGAAGAAAGCACTCATGTATTCTCTATTAAAGATTATTTCAAGTTTGATCAGTATATTAGGATTTCACAGCAATTAGAAATGTTTTTTATTAGATAATATATTAGTTAACACTTAAGATAGTACCTTCTGCCCAGGAACCAGTATGAGTGTAAGAGCCACATCACCCAAAGCTGGCCTGCCTCATCTGCCTAGGCGATGGTGGTAAAGCCAACATTTACTAATAAGCTGAAGAACAGATAGGTCACCATAGGTCCCAGATATCAGCCTACATGTCTATGTCTACTCAATTTGCAGCTGTGAGAGACAAGTGGCTTTTGGAAGAAATAAGGCACAGAACTTGAGCCTAAATGATATGAAATCAAAGTGGAGTTTCTGATTCAGATGAGATTCTCTGATTTTGGACTGACTGAAAGACCAGATGAGGCTTACCACCAATGTGCAGTTCCTAATACAGACAGCATGGCGTGTCTCTGGTGAGATGCTTGACTATAGTTTGGTATACCAACACCATGGAAACTGATAAAGTTGTCAATGTTTACATGAAAATATCCTGTTGATGGTTGTTTCTGAAGGTCTCCAAGAAGAATATTTGGGGAAACTGTTTGGAGGTTATACCCTTAAACTGATGACCTTTGCACTTTGGTGGTCACTGCAGTACCCTGAAGCTGCAGCACATGTAAGATGTGAAAAGAACATGGGGAACAGAGTGACCGTCTCCCAAGCCCTGGAAATCAAGAGGAGTTGATTGTAGCTATCTGGATCGTGTCACATTTATATCATGCAAACAGCATGAGGAAGCCTTTCCTCCCCTCCTCATACTCCATGTCAGCCCCTCCAGTTTGTCCGGTTCTGCAACCAAGTTGTGCAAATGGCTATACTCCTGACTGAAAAATCTGGCTACAAAAAACAACATAATACACCAGGAAAGTCTGTCTGGCCTAGATAGAGTAGTCTGCTTGCCTGAACATGTTTCCTACAAATTTGTCATTACAAAAAAAAAAAAAAAAAAAAAAAGAATCTGTCTCTCTGTCAGGGATGGAACAGAACAAAGAAGTTCACTATGTCCTCTGAGGGGGTGAATCTTCTCCTCAGCTGAAGATGAAGGCCTGATACAGGGCCTGTCCCAGAAGATGTGTTGCCTCTGCAGTCTGCATGCTCACCTGCTGCAGCAGTCAGAGCCTTCTTAGTACTTTTCTTAACAAAGGTAACCATGGAGCTCTTTCTCCCTCCTGCTGCTGACATTTTTCTGTTAGCATAGTAAGTGGCATTAGTAGTCTATGAGATGTGCAGAGAATTGACATATATCCATAAACTTAATCATGCTTTTCTTTTTGAGGTAAGATGTGTATAGAAAGCAGGCTAGTCCCAGATATTTGATGATTCTCCTACATCAGCTTCACTGAGCTGTGAATGGCAGTGATATTGATGTTCTGTTTAGACCAGAGTTGGCAATATCGAATGCTCAAGTTTTAGAGTGCCAAAACCCACACTGTAGCTGATAGAAGCTCAAAGATACTAGATAGGTTGGGATAGATGCGGGTGGCCATAAAGGGCTCCTTTCTGTTCACAACCCAGGAACAGTACCCTGGTCTCTCTGGCCACTTACCTTTCGATGATTGAGAGAGAGATAGAGGGAGCAGAGGAATAAAGTTCTCCACAGACTGAGTGGCACAACCGAAAAGACAGAGATTCTAAGCTGACTGAGGAAAGTGGCATACCTGTAATTCATTTTGAGTGCCTGTATATCTTATGGGAGCTCTCTACATCTGCCTTTATCTATGACATGGGATGCGTGGTAGCAGTATTAGGCTATAACACTGGCCACCACATTGGCTGTGCAGTTGGCATTCTAGGTCCCTAATCCTTCTCATCCAGAGAATTCTGAGAGTGAGAATATGATTAGACAGATGTTGATATCCAATACATTTTGATGGGAGCCCATGAAAAGGAGCAAGTCATAAATCCCACAGTTATTATGAACTGATATCAGAGCTAGTTTCCTTGGGACAAGACCAGTTTCTCTAGCAAAAGAATGCACACTAGTGGAATTGGTCATACCATTATATATATAAAAAAAAAGCCTGCTGAAGTATGTGTACATATACATGTCTTCACACTTACAGGGGATTTCTTCATTTGTGTGTGATATATAAGTATTTATACAGGTGAGGGTCTTTTTGAGTGTGAGCATATGCTTGTAGCTGTGAGCATTCATACATGTGTGCTTGGGTCTGTGTGTACCGGTGGGATCACATTCATGTGTGCTTTTATGTGTGAAAGTCTATGGGCATGGAATTTTTTGGGTGTGTTGATGTGCCTATTTCTTTTACAGGTGCCTATTTTCAGGTCAGGGGACATTTTAGAGTTGGTTCTCTTCATCCAACTTCATCATGCTCAGAAATTGACTCAATTGATTAGGCTTGCACAGCAAGTTCCTCTACATACTTAACAATTTTCTAGATCCCAGAATACCATTATAAAAAATTGCAAAGTTGGTAGATTAGAAAAAAATCCAGTATCTATCCTCTAACTAGTCTCCCCATCTTTCACCCGATTGTAATTTTGTGTTTCATTTCTTGAAACTCCTGATGCTCAGTCCCAGGACCATCTTTCCCTGTCTCTATGCCAGCACCGTAACTAACAAAGCAATCCTCCTATAGAGTCCCCCCAAGGGTCTGTTGTCTATAGATCTACTACTTCCCTGGGAATCTCTTACTCAGAGGGCACTAGAGGCAGAGAGAGAAGTGAGGAGGGTGGGCTGCAGTTAGGAGATGGGAAGACCAATGCTCTTCAGAAGAGGAATGGATGCTTCTGCAGTTTCTCTCTGCAGGACAAGGCTATGAGCTGCAGTGTCTACTTCTCATCTCACTTCTCCATATGCCCAAAGAAGCTGCATCCCATACCATATTGGAGGTATGCATTGTTGTGAGCATAAATTATAGTTTGGCTTTACACAGACCTGTTTTCTGTATTAATTAGTCACAGAAACTTCTATATACTTTAAAGCTGTAGGCCTTTTGCTAGGGCAGTCTTTCAGCTAGTCTATTCATAAACTTAACTTTTACAACAATCTGTCTTCCCACATGGTTCTTGCTACCTGCTTGCAGCTCCGTTCCCTTTCTTTTGCTTCCCCTCAGTGTCTCTTCTATTCTCCCCATCTGCTTTTGCCCTTCCTGTCTCTCTCCTGCCCAGAAATTCCATATCAGTACTTCCTGCTCCAGATGTTGCTTTTCAGATCTTTATGATAACCAATCAGCAGTAAGCCAGTACCAGAACATCTCTTGGGTTGCATTCAGGCAAGGGGGAGCTGTCTAACTTTCCTGTTTTGGGCAGGTTGGGAAGGAGAAGCATTCAATCTGAAGCCCAACAAGGGGCCATAGAAATTATAACACCAAAATCCAGCCAGCACTTAGCTCTCTACCAGTACAGAATTTAAAATTGAAAATGCAGAGACATACCTCCACACAAATTAAGGAATGTCACTCCAACATTGGCTGGATATGTACACAGCATGCAGATATGAAAATCAGAGAATAAGGTTACTTTTCAGGTACTTTCCACACTCACAGTTGTGAGACTACTGATGTGGTGCTGGAAACTGAACTAAGGTCTTCTGCAGTAGCAATACATGCTCTTAATCACTGAAGTACCCCTCCAACTTTCATGGAAGTTATTTAGAGGTTTTACATTCATTTGATTTTGTATGTTTGTATGCTTTTTTTGTAATGGGTGAGTAAATGTATGAAATAGAGTTCAGAGGAAAGTTTAGTGGATTGGGTTCTATTCTTTAATCTTTACGTTGAATTTGGGGATGCATGTCAGGTTGACAAAAACAAAAATGTATCACAATGAAGTTGGACAAGGCAAAACAACAGAAGGAAAAGAAGCCAAGAGAAGATACAAGAATCTGAGAAATGCCTTTTTACACATTCAGGAGTCCCATAAAAATACTAACCTGAAAGCTATGTTTGCAGAGCACCTGATTCAGGCCTTTGTAGGTCTTGTGCTTGCTGCTTCAGTCTCTGTGAGTTCATAGAAGCTTTGTTCAGTGAATTTAAAAGATTTGTTCTTGTGTCCACTCCCTCCTCTAGCAATTACACTCTTTTTCCTCCTCCCCCTCCTCCTCCTCCTTCTCTTCTTTCTAATTTGGGGTTCCCTGAGCACTGGGGAGGGGGATTTGAAGGAGATAGCCCATTTAGTTCTCTCTCTCTCTCTCTCTCTCTTTCTCTCTCTTCTCTCTCTCTCTCTCTCTCTCTCTCTCTCTCTCTCTCTCTCTCACACACACACACACACACACACACACACATTGGTTGCATAATGGCTGGCTGTGGGTCTCTGCATTTGTTCCCATCAGCTACAGGAGAAAATAGTGGCTGAATAAGGCACTGATAGATGAGTACAGAAGAATATCATAAGAAATCATTATATTGTTACTTTATTTATTTATGTATTTATTTTTAGTTATGTAGTATTAGTTTTAACTGAAGTATCTGGCTACCTAGTGTCTATTTTTTTGGCCATCTAAGCCATATTGATTATGGGTGTAAACCCCTTGAGGCTCAGGAGTGGCCAGGTTTCCCTCCTGAGCACTTCCAACTGCCAGGTTCTGCCCACAGAATACTCTAATCACCCTAAAAACCTAAAGGCCCTACTTGAAATCCCACCAATCCACACCCTGGAAAGCTATTTACCCTGCCTCAAGAAAAACTATATAAACCCTGTCTTCTGCTCATTTCTCTGCTGTTCTCATCTAAGCAAAGGCAGCCATCCCAGAAGAACTAAGGTTTGGTCCTTTCTGACAACTCCATGATCCCCAAAATAAGACTTAGACTCAAAATATACTTATAAATACCTTGCTCATATAGCAAGGTTCTCTGACTAGATCATAATAAAAAAAATAACCAATTTATTCTAATCTACATTCTGCCATGTACATGTACTCAGGTACAATTTGCCTGTCTTATCCCATTTTCCCAGGTGAATCTTCTACCTGGTACTCTTCCAGAATGCTTTCTGCCTCCTATATACCCCACATCCGACTTTCTGCCTAAGCTATAGGCCATAAGGTTTTTACTGACAGATGGTTGATCCATACAGACTCAAGATATTCTCTCCACACACCCCTCTGGGTTTTTGCCAGTATACCTTTCTATCCTTGCTGTAACATGTACAGTGGGTTCCATCTCCTATGACATGGCCTGAACTCAGATTGTTTGGTTAATCCCACATCTTCTGTGTCATCATTGCAGTAGCATATTTTGCAGTCAGGATATTAAAAATATATTCAATATTTATTTATTTTCCTTTTATGAGCATGAGTGTTTTGTTTGACTTTTTGTGCAGGCACCGATGGTATGACTGTTGGTTGTACAGGTCAATAGAAGGTGTCAAATCCTTTGAAAACAAAGTGACAGACAGTTGTGTGCCATCACATGATTGCTGGGAACAAAATCTAGGTCCTCTGGAAAAAACAACCAATGCTCTTAATCACCAAGCCTTCACTCCCAACCTGACTCTGTTGTTTTTCTGAAACAAATGAATAATTGAGGCATAAGAAAAACATATTTTTATTTAAACAAAATACTGGTGCTTTCTGGTATTGGATTTAATGGGTAGAAAGGCATGAGTCTATGGGTTGGCTACACTTTGGAGTGATGATCCGTAAGAAAGAATGATGGTTAGCTATACCCTGGATGCCATTTTTGCATTCTTTATCAGTGACTCATAGCAGTGATGAATTCCATGGAGAAATTTTCTAATTCTTACTTTTCAGGAAGAAATGGAATAGCAGTAAATTCATATTGTTTGAAAAGACATTTACTAAGAATTAGGAAATGGTATCCGGATGTTATTGTTATCAAATAATGCTAGGCTCCAAAATGATGAAGGCAGCAGAGTCCTTGCCCTGATTATACAATTTGACTTTTCCAATGCAGCAGAATGTAATTACTTTAACTGGGTGTAGTATCTACATTATCAGCCCCAAACCATGAAGCAACCACTTCATCAGCACATCTCTCAGATTGTGATTGAGCGTAATTGATGTCAGGGCTAAGATTGTTCTGAGTGTGTTCACATAGCATGGATTCCATTGATATGGTGCTAAATGACTGCAATTATCCATGATCATAAAGAGGCAAACATCACCCTGTGTACAGACTCACACTCAGATCATGGAATTGAAATACTGGCTTCTGACACAACTCTATTTCCTTCACTTTATTATAGACCTTCTTTTTCACTAGGGCTATTGTGCTTAGATTTAGGAGCTCAGATTCATTTTACTTTATTGCATTCCGTACTATTGATAAGAACATAAAATAATGTAGAATAATTACCAAATATAGTCCTGTCAGCAGTTGGTATATGTTAGTCTTTTTACAACTACATTTTAAAGATTTTTTTTTAATTTTGCTTAATTCTGATAAAACTTGCCTGGTGCTACAATACTCTTCCCCATTATGTTAATTTAATTAGTTCCTCCTTCACAAAGTATTAATGTATGAACATTTTATACCAGGCATTATCATGCTCGAACATCTTTCCAAGTAAGTAAAAACATTTTTAAAGATACACTGAAAATTAAATAGTTTCTACAATGTCTCATAAGAAAGAAAGCATGTATATAAGTAATAAAAGTAGCTACTACATGAACTCTTCTCTTTACTCTTTCCCTTTCCACTGTGCATTGAATCAGTACATTGCTTTTAGCATTGTCGCAATATTAATCCTACTAATCCAGGAGCAGCAGCCAAGAGGCCAAAGGGTTGAGTTGGAACAGTTTGTCAGGCTGGACCACCTGGGGCTAGGCACTTTGGAGCAGTCTAAGATGAAGATGTTCAAAGAAAATCTGGTTCTGACACATCGTAGGCAGCCTTGGAGCAGCCTGTAGCTGACTTTAAATGTGTGTCAGGGCCAGAAGGTAAAATTAAGAAGCTGAGGGGAAATTTTTATCTTGGGTATACATTTCAAACTTTCAGAGCCAAGGACTTGGTAGTTGTAGCGACGATTTTTCAACTGTCCCGCTTTGTGCTACCAACTGGCTGCACACACACACACACATCTGCCCAGAAGCTATCTGGATCTGCCGATGAAAAATACACACACACACACACACACACACACACACACACACACACACACACACAGGAGCCCATTTTTAACCTACATCACTGGCTCAGTGGCTGGGCTCTTCTAAGCCTCCTGCACCTAATATTCCCTTACCTTTCCTCCTAGCTCAACCTCTCTAAATTTTTTCTCAGTATAGTTGCCTGGTTACTTTCTGTGAAGTCCACTGGTCTTGCCCAAGACATTTTCCAGCTGCCTTTCCATGGGCGGCTTTTCCTTTCTGCCTGCATTTTGGGAAATCTCACCAGCAGCTCTGACTCTGTTTAGACTCTCTCCCCAAGTATCTCAATTCTTCCTGCTGTCTCCTCTCTCCTAAGTCTCTCCCTCTCCATTTTCTTTCTGTCCAGCCATTGGCTGCTGGCATCTTTTTTGATAGATTAAAAAACCAGTTAGGGGGCACAAACCTTCAGTGTCCGTAAACACAGATTCCCAATTAAATTAAAACATTAGAACCACTCCTAGGAGAGTCACAAGACCAGAGAAGAAAAAGACACTGGGGGGGGGGGGAGACAGAGACAGAGTTCACCCTCTGAAATAGGCAGTGGGCAGAGTAGGCAGAGAATCCTAGGCTGTTGTACTTATCTGGAGTCCATTTAACCTGTGAAAAGTGGATAAAAGCTGACCCTCTGAAGCTTAAGTGAATTAAATTGTGCACAGAAAATAATTTTCAAGTCTATATATACTTAGAAGACAATCAAAGAAAGTTAAAATTTTGAGCTTGTTGACTTTTATAATAGTAACAATACTTTACTAGGATAGATTAATAACTATTGAATATTGATGAACATTAAAATTGTGAGCTTTAGAAGTTTTAATCTAACAATAGCATAAGTGGGGAATAAAATCTGAAACATTTATTTTTTTTAAATCACTTTGGTAGACATGTATAACTTACATTTATACACCTTAAAGCACATTTTACATACTCTCATTAGTTACTTAAGCTTTTTCATCCTCAGACTTTTAAAACTTGTATTTACACACTTTAATGCATTTTCTTAGATCCTCATAATTTACTTAAGCTTAAAACCTTTTTTCATCCAATTATTTACTATGAGACCCAGAGGGCTGATTGCTGAGAGCAGTCATTACAAATCAAGTTCCTTTAAATAAAGGAATAGTAAAAAGTTGTTTTGTAACCTGTTTTGTGAGTCTATCTCTTTAAGAGCGAAGCATATCTGCAAGGTACACTGTCTTTGCCTTTTGCAGCAGGAGACCCATAAATCCTAGAAAAGTGAGGCCTGGTGCCTGAGTTAAATGAACTAACAAGGCAATTGCAGCCTTGGGGAAGGAGCAGATGTGTTTGCCCTACTAAAGTTACAGTTAGACCAGAAGAGGCTCTTTGGGGGATCGGGTCAATAAAGAGAGAGGAAAGTGTCAGTAAGAAGAGATGCCAGGCCAGGTGGTGGTGGCACACGCCTTTAATCCCAGCACTTGGGAGGCAGAGACAGAGGCAGGCAGATTTCTGAGTTCAATGCCAGCCTGGTCTACAAAGTGAGTTCCAGGACAGCCAGGGCTATACAGAGAAAGCCTGTCTCGAAAAACCGAAAAAAGAAAGAAAAAAAAAAAAAAAAGAAGAGATGCCAGACCATCTTAGTAGGCGTGAGGACTCAGAGACAGACATATTTACCAAGAATTTGGAGTAGCATGATTAGTGCAGGTGGAAGGCAGAGCATTGTGGGTGACAGAAACCAGCAGAAACAAACAGTATGTATACATCTTGGGACAGTCAGATCAGCAGCTTGGTCCAGCCACCCAGTACTTTGAAGTACTGGTACATAAAGGCAGTTCATTTATGCCACTCACCAGGATTCAGCACCAGATGTGGGGGTGGGGGAAAGGGAGGGAGAGGGGGAGGGGGAAGGAGAGGGAAAGGAGGAATGGGAGGGGGAGAGGGAGGGAGAGAGGATAGACCAGGACAGGGATGGCATGACTTCGCTTAAGCAGTTAAAATTTCATTATAGAATCAATGAAAAGCACAGATAGAAGCAGAGGCATCTGGGAGAGTTCGGACAAGCTGAGTCTGGCTTTGTAGGAAGAGGGAAGGGTGAGGGGAGAATGAGAGATGGGAACCAGGAGCAGTAGCCAAGAGGACAAGAGACTAAAGGTAAGGGGACCATTTGTCCAAAAGGGCTGGGTTATATAGGGAAGAACAGCAGGGGGAGGAGGGAAAGGCAAGCAGGTCAGCCCTGAGCTGGGGAGCTGAGGATGGGGTTGGGTTATGCCAGCCAGAATGACTCCATTATGGATAGGGACTGCGCAGTTCTGGGACAACCTGGCAGCCAGCGGCCATTTTGATATTAATAGGAATCTCAGTTAGCCCTTTGTCCCAGGTTTAAGACATGTTATTTCTCAGTGATAAGGGATTTCTAGTAGAGTTTTTAGAGTCTTCGATGTAGAACTGTGCCATTTTCAAGTGAGGACTCTTGGGCATCTTTCTTTTCTATTGTACTCCTTGATTTTCTTAGAGTCTTATTGCTATAGCCAGGACTCCAACTGTATATAGAATAAAAATTGTGAGTGTTAGGAGATAGTTTTCTGAGTTGAGCCATCTCTGGAACCAATGCTACCTTGCTGGCAGAAACAAACCCGAGTTCATGCTCCCAGGCCCTGGAATTCAGCTCCTATCCTGCTTCTTCGGATGTTTTGTATGTCTCTTAACCAGTAAGTGATGCAAAGAGGGAAATTGCCATTATTCTGCTATCTAACTAAGACGTACAAGTCGTACATGTGCTACCTGTCTTGACTTGACTATGAGCAGATTGCCCACTTCTTTGTTCCTTTATTACTCTAGATTCCAGGAGGGAACCTGACTACAAAAGCTGACTCAAGGAACCTGAAACCAGGTGACCCAAAAAAGGCTCAGTCACCAACATTAACTTCCTTGTTTAACACTTTGTGTCAAAAATATGGTTGCTTAATGCAACAGCCTACTCTGGCCCTCCCCCCCACCCCCCACCCCCCACCCCGCTTTATGTTCCCATCCTTCAACAATGTTACACAATATCTCTTCGAGGACTCTGTTCAGATCCCAATTTGGCTACCCTCATACTCATAAAATAAAGCCTTCATTTCAAGCTTGTCCCTGAAGTGTCTTTTCTCTGCTTCCACCCTGAACCCAACATTTGCTGCCTTGGCTGGGATGCCCAGCATTCACACCTGCAACCTGTTTTGGTCTCTTCAGGTAAGTCTGACTCTGATCTCTTCTGTAGTACCAATCTGAGATGCAAGAGGAGAAGCTGGACACAGCTAAGCTCCTAGGAGACTTACAGACCCCTCCCTGGTTCTCTTTGTGGGGATGCCTGTAATCTGTTTAGCCATATACTGTCAAAGTCTTGAGACTGTGTCTTTTATCCAGCAAATGTCCCACCCATCTGACCATCTGTTTACTTTACTGTCATTGAGTCACTCTTTGTCTGTGTCTGATTTTGTTTCTGTCTATACTCTCCCTCATTGGCCTTATTTTCACTCTCTACTTTGAAACCATGGGTCAAAGTTCTTTCTCAGCCTCATCTTTAGACCTTATCCAATAGCATTTCAAGGTTTTCCAGAATAAAGCTGGAATCTGGTAGGACATTGTCTAACCTAGAAAACTCCAAAACTTTTGCCAGGCTTAATGGGCAGCCTCCCATACTTGCTGACCACCTAAGGGCTCATTTAAACTGTCTGATTTATTTGAAATCTGAAATGTCATCTTTGGAACCTCTGGGCATCAAGACCAGGCCTCATATATCATGGCTTGGATTTTCCTAGTGAAGAAGCCCCTGAAAAGCTTCAAACCACACCTTTAGGACAAAAGGGATCACCTGCTACCCAACTCTTCACCTTGAAATCTAAAATACCCATCCTCCTCCTCCCTACTCTGGAAGAAGAAACCTCAACCAGCTCTTTATTCCCTTCCTTCTCAGCCTCTGGCTCCATCCTCAAGGCCAGTTTCCCCATCACTCCCTTCCTCTCCTCCCTCTGCTCCACCCCAGGGACTCTAATTTGCCAGTGTGACCTCTCTCTTACCCCAGACCCCAAAGCTAGCTCCCTCTTTCTCCAAGCCTCCAACTGGTCTCTCTCCATCTTCTTTCTCACTAAATCCCATTATTAACTCCCTCTCCGAACCCACAAACCCATTCCAATCTCCTCCAAACACCTGCTCTGGAGCCACACACCAACTGTCTGAAGAATCTGCTCCCCCAGTGTCAACAGTAACTCCTCCTGTATTACCCCTCTGTCAGGCCCTCCACTCCTCAAGGGGAAAATAACAACCCTCTATCCCCTCCTCAACCAGTGACCTTTACAACTGGGAAAACCAGAACCTTCTCCTTTTCTGAGAAACCATAAGCTCTAACTTTTCTTTTAGAGACGGCTTTTCATATCTATTATCCTACTTGGGATGGCTGCCTGAAGCTCTTGTAGGCCCTCTTTACCTACAAGAAAAGACAGAATTATCAGAGAGAGCAGAACACTAGTTCTGGATGATGACAGGCAGCCATCCACCAGCGCTGGAGTGACTAAAACATTCTTCCCATCTGTCACAGCCAAATTCGGTTGAAAGTAGGGAATCCCTGAAGGTGTGTTGCCAGACTCTAATGAGAGGTTTCCATGAAGTTGCTAGGCAGACCACAAATTTGTTAAGGACAGTCAGGTAGTTCAGGGGTCTAATGAGAACCCCCAAAAGGCCAAAGGAACCTTACTGCATCTGCTTGCCTATTGTCCCAGAGACTCCAGAAAACAGACTACTAGCCTGTTATCCAGTCTGCTGCGGATATCAGGAGAGGCAGATACTGGAAGGATTTGAGGGAGAAAATCTCTCCAAGTTGATTGAAATAGCTACTAACATTTATAACAACCATGATGATTTGGAAGACAGATGGGCTTAGAGGACAGCTAGAATTATGATGACTACATTCAGGCAGGGAGAGAAGCCTTGACAGAGGAGGCCCTCAGGATTTTTCCAGGGTTGCCACCTAAGAATATAGCAATATTTACCATTATTAAAGAGAGATCAATGTGCCTATTGCAAGGAAATGGGCCATTAGAAAGACCAATGACCAGTGAGAATGCAAAACTCCAAAATACTAGGCCTGGATAAGGACTAATGGCATCAAGGCTTGGGTAACCCTGAACATGAAGGGAAAACCAGGTGATTTCCTTATTGACACCGGGGACCAACTCTCAGTCCTGCAACAGACTGATGGACCAATGACCAGGCAGAGAATGGTAGTCCAGGGGCGACTGGATCTAAATCATATTCCTGGACTTCCACTAGAACTGTGAATAGAGATGGCATTAAAAACTGCTTTACTAGACATGGAGGTCAATGAATTCTAGATAGAGGGAACAGCTTCAGCAAGGATGGAGAGCCTGAGATGTCAAAGGAGAGTTGTAAGTCTGTGAGGCTAAACGTCTCATTGTGGAAAGTGCACCTGGAAGCATCAGAAAGGTGGAGGAAGAGACAAAGCTGAAGTGCAGGACCAGGTTGAGGTTCTGATCTTCACCATTTGTTCAGAGACTGTTCTCAGTTGTATTTGAACACCCAGGTGAGATAGCTTAAGGAAGGCATTTTGAATCCTTGAGGGGGTTGCATTGTAGCAGATATTTGTTATGGACTGTTCTGTCCCAATCCAGAATTTCATGGACAAGAATGTTCACATGCTCTAAGTCTGAACTTGCTCAGTTAAAAACTCAGCAAAGTCAGCCATGACAGTGATATAATTAAAGCATCCTTCATAGAATGACAAGATATTATCAATTCCTGTGAGATAATGTTCTCTCAGTTAAGACAATAAGTAAATAAAACACTCCATCTAGGAAAATTAAATGTCGGCACCAGATGCCTAGTAAATAATGGAGGGGCAATAAATAGCACAAATAATTTAGAGCAGAAGTCTCATATGAAATGAGCAGTGTTTTTCTCAACCTCTGAACACACATCTCAGAATGACCTTGACTAGGCTCATGAACAGCTAATAACAACATACAATGGACATTTTTGAATAATTATTGTATAATATTTTATCTTCTCTTCTCCCTAACCCCTTTCAATAGTGTATCTTTATCCAATTTTAGCTCGGAGTGGACAACGTCAATGAACTCCAAAGTCTTTGTTCTTTATAGTGTGGTCTCTCTCCTGAAAACAAGCACCCAGAATACTCTTCCTACACATAAGGCAGGTTCCATTTCTGTTCCTTGGTCAAGTTTCCATTACCAAAACAAAATACCTACTATAGTCAACAGAAGAAGTATAAAGGTTCATACCTTCTCACAGTCTTATATGTTTCAATCCAGTGCCTATTTTTTTTAGTAGCCTTTGCTACTCTGGTAGCATAGTTCATCCTGGAGGCCAATGGGCCCCATGGTGCTAGTTATGTACAAATGATACAACATTGCACAAGTGAGAAAGTACCTTCATGTCAGCACGTCTTAGTCCTCCACTGTGAAGAAAAAAGTACATGCAGATGTTTGAATATGCCAGATACAAACTAGAGCAAAATGCATGAAATCCTTTGGCTCACTTCCAAACTACAAACAAAGCTTGTCTCTATACTGAAAGGTTTTCCTAGTACCTACAGAGTCTGCCTTATCAGTGTCTATTACATGATGTAACTCAATATTTATATTTCAGAGGGACAGCACCTACAGATGTCCTAATAGGATAACCTTGTTCCTATCTCAGAGACCTAGAACATTTAACTTCTGTCCCATGTCTATTGTGGCTTTTTCCCTTAGTGGTCAATTTCAAAGCCTGACTAACAGAAATGCATTCTCAATATTTTACTATAGTTTCCCATTACATTGATTCAAAGCCTTTGTTCTAATTTATTTCATTTTCATATTTTTTTCTTGTCTTCCATAGTAATAAATTTTCAGGAAGATAAAAAACATGACTCTTAAACCAATGTCAAATAATTAAGTAAATAAAGTTTTCATATAAAAAAAAATGTTCCACAGAGCCATAGACTGCTTATGACCGACACAGAAATGGTTTCATTAACTCACAGCAGCAAATGCTCAGAAAACAAGTGTTAAAAGCATTATAGGAATTTTCTTCAATTGACCTACAGTACATTGCAAGTATAGAGATGCCAGTTGTTATTTCTTGCTGGTGTTATATATTATTCCCAGCCTTCTTTCCCAGGATCCTTCCCTGTCTTTGCTAACTATTGCTCAATTCCATCCTTGTATGGCACTGATATTCACATTCAGCATCTGTCTCTTGTGGTCGGCGTGGGCAGTTTATATAATGCCCCAAAGTCCTGTCCTTGTAATTGCAGATGATAGGATTCATTCTTTATGGCTGAATAGTATTCCAGTGTGTGCATGACAGAAACTATGATCTCATAGATTCAGTTTTTATCTTAACTGTTGTGATCAATAGAGAAACAACCTCTGGGGTGCATTATCTTCCTGGCATCATGGCCTCCTCTTCTTTTATATGTCCATCCATTGACATTATTGGACTATAACAATATGATTGTTCTATTATTAATGTTTAAGGAATGTCCATACTTTTCCATAATAGCTGAATTTGTTTACATTTATGTAACAATACAGAAGAGTTCATAATTTCTGCTTCTCTCTTGACATTTGTTGTTATTTCTTTTTTTTTTTTTTTTTTTGGTTTTTCGAGGCAGGGTCTCTCTGTATAGCTCTGGCTGTCCTGGAACTCACTTTGTAGACCAGGCTGGCCTCGAACTCAGAAATCCACCTGTCTCTGCCTCCCAAGTGCTGGGATCAAAGGTGTGCACCACCACGCCCAGCTTGTTGTTATTTCTGAAATTGAGATGAGAGAGAGAGATCTGACCAGGTGAGATGATATTTGGGTTGAGTTTGTGTTCCCCAAATGATTAGAGATACTAAACACATTCTGGATTGGCTATTTATATAAAAGGTTTTGAGAGGCATTTTCAAACCTTCAGCCTTTTAACTGGGCACTTGTGGTTTTATGCTTAGTTCTTCGAATTTATTGTGTATGCTTTATGAATGAAAATCATGCATGAGGCAGTAGATTGGATTTTGTTGATTATTTCATTTGCAGGACATACATTTTCATCATGATAGGGTTGATCACATGTGTTCATTTATTCCTCTGTTATGTCTGCTTTGACCCAAACTGCTGCTTGGGTCAAAAATTTGGACTCTTTCCCATGTGCTATATTTAGTAATCTGATACTTTCAGATTTAATATTTGGTATGTCAGCCTATTTTGTATTGAGATTTTATGTATTGTGAGAAGAGAAATATTTCATTCTCCTGGTTGTTTATATCCCCTATTTTCCACCATTGTTTGTTGAAGAGTCTGTCTATCCTGTTATATATTCTTGGTTCTCTTTATAAATATCAGTTTAATATGAATATGCTGTGTGAATTCATTTCCAGTTAATAATTCTGTTCCACTGTCTTTGTTTATGATTAGGTGGGGTAGTGGTGTAGTGTTTTGGTTACCATAACTTCACACTATATTTTAAAGTCAGGTAATGTTATGCTTCTGGATTTTTTGTTTATTTTTCTTGTTTGGTTGTCTCTCTGGACAACCCCAACCCCAGGACCAGTTATATAGTTTGTAGAATTGCTCTTTTTTGCCATTCCAGCCAAAAAATGATTACTATTTTGATGGGAATTAAACTAAGCCTATATCTAACATTGTGAAATATCAGTATTTTTTTTTATTCTTCAAAACATACATTAGAGGGACAGGATCCCTGTGTCTTTACATTCTTGCCATCTTTACAATTTCATTCAGCTTGAGATAAATATCACAGATTGGCTAAAAGTTTTCTCAACAATAAATACATTTCCCTTTTCCTCTATTCCCATGAAAATAATTTCATGACTTTGCAGAGAACTTGATTATATTATTTCTCAATAGAAAATATATTGTATTTTTTTCTGGATAGCTTTCTGTCACAAGTATAAATATGAAACCACGCATTGTAGTCAGCCACAGTTATTCAAAGATGTTTATGTTCTTCCATCATCTGGATATTTTCCGGGAGTGTAGCTATAAATAGGGTAAGCTTTCATTATGGAAAGAACCAGGCCTCATGTGGATCAAAAGCTGGAGTCCTTACATATGCAAAAAAACCCTGGAACTCATCAGACTTTACAGTATTATAGAATATGACAAGTGTCTTTTTTGGTAAAGGGTTATATTCTTTAATGTCAAAATATTTGTCTGCTGATTTTTGAAGGTTCTGGAACTTCTGAACATGTTCCCATCAGTGGTTATGAATATTGAACACTCCCATATTTGAGTGCTTTGTGCTTGCTGTTGTTGCAATCTAAACTGGCCCTCCAACACACACACACACACACACACACACACACACACACACACTTACATTCTCTCCTGTGTTTGAGCAGCTGGTTCCCAGCCTGAAGCATTATCTAGGAAGACTGTGTAACACTAGGAGGTAGAATCTTGCTAGAGGAAGTGGTTCATTTGGAAGAGCCTTGAGGTTTTATAGCTGTCGCTGCTTCCTTCTCATGCTTTCCTTCTTTGCTGACGCGATGAGAACCACTGCCTCCTGCCCGTGCCTGTATACCTTCCCCACCATGATGCACTGTGTCCCCCAGCACTGCAAGTCTCAATAAACCTTTTCCTTAGTTACTTTTATCAGATACTTTGTCATACTAACAAGACAACACAGTGCCTGGTGGGAGCAATGAGACTATTGGTCAGGTTAATGCTGGTCATTTCCACCAAAATGGATAAGATCTGTTATTTAATTTATAAAGTCCACGTTTTCTTATTTTATTATGAAGAACTAAATTTCCAAAACAAGACTGCCCTTTGCTGTAACCAGTACATGTGAGAATATAACATTGCCCTTGTGGACATTGGTGTCATGACTGATAGTTCCAGAGTTGGCTGCTTTGCTTCAGATGGAAGTTTCCAATGTCCCGTGTTGCATTATAAGAATGATGAATTATCAGTTTCAGACTTTACTGTGGGTCTGTAAGAATTAACAGGATAATTAATGTTTGAATAAAACT
>CACVCL010022312.1:0-43509 GCA_902729485.2 Mus minutoides | reverse complement strand
TTACCTCCCCCCTTTCTCTTTCCCTTACCTCCCTTCTTCCTCTTTCCCTTACCTCCCCTCTTCCTCTTTCCCTTACCTCCCCCCAGCTCAAGCATCCAGCATCCCCCTTCTCTCCTGCAACAAGACTCCAAAGGAACAAATAACTTCCTTCCCCATTGATACAAGATGAGGCAGTCCTCTGCTACATATGGTTCCAGAACCACGAACTAGCCCATGCAGACCTATTGGCTGATGGTTTAGTATGTGGTAGCAATTTAGGTTCCAGTTGATTGATATTGTAGTTCTTCCTATGGAGTTGCAATCCCCATCAGCTTTTTCAGTCCTTCCCCTAAATCTTCTATTGGGATCCACAGGCTCAGTCAGGGTTTTTCAAAAGATTTTTTTACAATGGCAATCAATTTGTATTAGGTGATAGAAAAATGATAATACCTTTTCTATTGAACTGAATCACTGGAATAAAAAAAACTTACAAAACAAGTTCAGACATTAAATTATGAGCTTTTTTTATATACTCAGGAACAATGCTTAATTTAATTTAATTTTATTTTTTAATTTTAGTGTCTATAACAGTGTCTAACGAATATTTGATTCAATAAATGTCTTAGAAATATAGAGGCAAAGCAGCTTTCAAAACATATTGTATCAGTTGTAGCAGTGGTAATTCACCAATCTAGGTAACTTTAGTAGTTAAATGAGAAGCAATTCTGAAAAGCAAGACACAGCTGGCTTTGAATTGAGCTGTGATGGTTTATAGTGCATTGGGGAACTGAAGCCATCAGGTCAGGCTGCAGAGTTCTCAAAATAACTCACCCCCAAACTAGCTATTACTTGTGATGACCTAATGTTACAGTTTTCTACCTACAACATCTTTTCCCCCTGTTTGATATGTTACCATTTATCAAAATAAATTTTCTTTCTTTTTCATGAAGGACAGTTATTAATTCAGCTTTTATTCATCAAACATAAAATTATGTGTGTATTTTAAAGTATGTTTATCAATATAAAACGGCCTTTAAATATGAAAATACTTAAAATGAAGTATTGATGAAATAATGTATAAAGCAGATAAATATACATTTTAAAAATGCATGTTTTGTGTATCAAATGGGGAAATGCATAATTTTTAGATCACATGTTAACTTAAAATTATTATAAAAGTTATTTTACATATCATACAATCATACAAATTTGCCTCAAATATATTAATTATAAAAACAAATTCTTTAAACAGATGAAGTAAAACTACTCTTTTAAATATAAACATTAAAGAGCAAAGAGAAGCAACACAAGATTAAATGTGATCAAATTATTAAGCCGCATTCCCATAAGTAAGTAATAATCTGTAAACAAGTCATGATTTACAATAAGGAAATATTATTTATCAACAAGATTAATTTTATGAATAGTAGTCAATGGTCATTGAAATTACTGGATTTAGCAAACATAAAATCAACAAATGATATTAGTAATCAAATTCTATATTTTGTCATTAATTTGGAGTATACAAAAATTGTCTAAAATCATAAAAATAATTTATTGAAATAAATTTTTTATCTTATAACTTACATATATTTTCCTCAACTTATCCTTTCCTCCAAAACCTGCTGTCTCCCTGAACAAGCTAATAAATTGATGACCTCATTTTGAATATTACTGATACAATAAAGTCATCCTGCCAAGTCCATTTAAAAATATATTTTAAATAACAAGGAAATTATTTCAAAAGTAGATAAAGCATATGATTTCTGATTCCAACTAATTTTATGTCACATAGTGACATATTCATTTTTATTTATTTTTATGCAAAAATATAATTTCACTATTCATGGAAATTGTATATCTATATCTATATCTATATCTATATATCTATATCTATCTATCTATCTATCTATCTATCTATATATATATATATTCCTCACTGATTAACTGCTGGCATAAAACAAGGTTGATTAAGTATCTTGGCTGTTGTGTATGGTTCAGCTATAAAGAGGTAAATAAAGATTCACTGATCAAAAGCAGTCAAAAAAAGTTTCAAAGCATAAGGCATTCATCTAAGTTGCTGATACCCTTATTAGAAGAAAAAGAAATACTAGGGAGGTTTAGAAATACATAAGTTAAGAAAAGCACACAAGATATACCTTCCTTTTATGTTTTTTCATGGGTATGTGGGTATGTTGTATATCTGTATATATCTTCATGTGTGAGACAAATTTACATGTGTAAATCTGTGGATATGTATGGATATGTAGGGGTCTGAAGTTGATACCTGGTATCTGCCTCATACTGTCTCTATTTTATTGAAGTGGTGTCTCTCAATGGACCTGGATCTTGCCCAGTCTTGATAACTTACCCAATCATCTTGTCCCAGAGATCTGTCCTATCCATATTTCATAAATTCTAAAATTAGAAATTATGGTCACATTTCTCTTGCTTTTATATGTGTCTAGAAGATTATTAGAATTACATTCTTCATGACAACATAGTTAATCCTTCAGCCACTGAGCCATCTCCCTGGAACCTAAAAGATTGATTTTTCTAAACAAGTAAATATAAATCCAGAAATAAATAATAGTCTGTTTAAAAAAAATAATAGCCTGCTAACATTACCGTCTTCTAAATGTTAAAAACAAATAAGGAAATATGCATTATTATTAAGACACCTTGCCTGTGGCATGTGGCACTTCATACTTCATGCCAAACACATTAATTTGGCCATTTTATATTCAAAGAAAAAATAAGCAGCTCTTAGACTTGTAGAACTGCTGTGTCAGCAGTTTCCTTTCTATACATTTTTCCTTTAAACAGTCTGCTTTTAATTCCCTATACTTCTAGCTCCATTCTCTGAGGATATACAATATTGTACATATGTCAATTCCATTGAATTGAATCTATAAACCTGATGAATTTCCAAAATGAATTCAAATAATAGCTTTCTCTAATAGGCATTTATTTAATAGTATATATTTCAAAATACAACTTTTATTTTTTACACTAATCTTAGTAAGGGCACTGCACGTTCATGTTCTATCACAGTGCATCAACACTCTGTGGTGCTTGTCTTGATACATGCCACAAAAATATTCTGTTTTACACACTCAGCTGTGTATTATCATTACGTGGAGCTAAATATTTTCTTTGCCATAAATTCTGTGTCATTTTGCCTGGAGAAAGAAATACTTAGCTCAGACTAGTAACATGAATCAGTATGAAATCCAACTTTTCAGATGTTTATTTCTATGCTAACAGCTGCCATCAGCTATTGGTTAACAAATTTATTCATTGCTAGCCCATTGAATGTTAATATTTGACTAATCCTCCATCCTCCTTTTTATTCCTCATACTGGCATTAATAGTAACAGTTCCTACTGGCTGACTTTGTAACCTTTAGTTTTAAAGCCATATCTAGTTTCTTATACTTGATAAGAAACACTTACTTGTGTGAAGCTGATATTAGTTATAAGACAACAAAATTTTCAATCCAGCCATCTTGGCTGTCAGTATTGCACATTAATTTTTATAGCACTGTGGTAGTGTACTGGCTGCAGACATTGCTCAGCTTAAGGCCTGTCTGTGGTTAATAGAACCCTTTGTAATTTCATTGATGCCTAGGTTTAGTTCAATTTCAGGAGCTGGTACATTATTACAAAATTTGAAGTTCATAGTGCTCAGATATTTCCTCTTCTCACCTTATCTGCCAGACTTTTAGCATCACTGCCCCCTTTGTACCCAGCTGCTTCTAGTTGTGGAATGATTGCTCAGCTGTGTACATTTTAAAAGCACAAGTTTAAAAATAAGATGAGGACATACAAGTACAGTATCTGACATATACTGGAGAACAGAAAATATATTCATTTCATTTTCAGTGACTAGATCATGTAAATTGAAAGTCAGGTTCCCTGGTGCATATGTAGTTATCTGTAAGCTCAACCAGGAGGCAATATACTTACTTGTATTCATATATACTTAACCACTTCATATTCTACAGGCAAGGTTTAAAAGTTTGTATATTATATTTCAATTGATAGACTATGACTTTGGTACTGTTAAAAGTGTATTTGGGTGGAGACATCCTTGTGGAGACAGGAGTGGGAGGGTGGGGAGGACATATGAGATGTGGAACAGTCAGAGGGTAAACTGGAAGGGGGTAAATCTAGACTGTAAAAAAGTAAGTAAATAAATAAAAGACAAAAAAGAAAACAATGTAAACATTTAATATAGACTCATACAATTAAGAAGCCCATTTCTATGACAGAATATAATCTAGCAATATTTAAACTCAACTTACCCTCTTATATCTGAGAGCAGTAGTGGTTGGCATTACAAATGTTGGTGGAAAGTACTGCAAATCTTAAGTGTACTTATGTTTATTAAATGGGGTTAAATGGCTCAGTGGTACATTGAGACTTAGAGAAGTACCATGGCTTTGTGTTTTGTTTGTTTGTTTGTTTGTTTGGGGTTTTTTGTTTTTTGTTTGTTTTTGGTTTTTTGTTTTTTGTTTGTTTGTTTGTTTGTTTTTATTCTCAGCAAATGCCCATAGCTATTTACTACCTAATAACAATGTACATGTTCTAGATTATAGGAAGATTGTCCATTATTCGTGATTTCAAATTACTTATTTTCTAGGATGCTAGGATTCTCTTGGTAACATCTAGAAATCTACAAAACATTTCTAAATCTAAGGATAATAGATAATTATGAAAGAGGAGGAGGAAAGACTACAAGAGTCAAAACAGCTGAGAGTCTTCTCTGAAATAGTTTTTTGCTAGTAATGTCTTAAGGAACATGCAAAACATCTGAAAAATGTGATTGCTCACATGTAAGCTCTACAAGATTGACACCAATAGATATGTCAAAGAGGACAGTTGAAAGCACAAAAAGTTAATCAATCCTCTAGAGAGAACTCCAGGAAACTAAGTGAGGCAGAGAGCAGGGAAAAGAGTCTCTTCAAGAAAGAGCACAACAATCAAATGCTAAATGGTCAGCCATGAAAACACACATACAAAAAATGTTAGACATACGGAGAATGTATTTAGGTGTATTAGCTCTGCTTAGCCTCAAACCAACTCTGCCAATCTGTCCTAATTTTATTTTTCCTTCTCACTTTCTGGCTTATCCTGTCTGCTCCAGCAACCTGTCTCTGTAAAATTCTCCAGGTAAAGCTGCATCTTCTTTTCCTTTCTCTTCACTGAACTGCATGTACTGAATTCACTGAACTGACTCAGCTGAACTTAACGACTCTGTCCATTTGCCTGTCAGTCCGTTTCTCTCACTGCACTCTCTCTTTCTCTCTCTCTCTCTCTCTCTCTCTCTCTCTCTCTCTCTCTCTCTCTCTCTCTCTCTCTCTCTCTCTCTTTCTCCCCTGGATGTGTGTTTGCACTTTCTCAAGAAGCCTTTTCCATGTATTTTCTCATAACTTCCCTCTTTCCTGTTTGTTGTCATCAGAGTTGGTCATATCCTATGTGTGTTTCATTCTGTCAATTCTTACTCTGATTTGTCACTTTGTTGGCCTCTGAAATAGATGTCACTTTCAAACATGTTTACTTCCTTCTACAAACTAACTTTATCTTCATTGTTTGGAATTGATGGTGTCTATTAAACATGACCAGTGCAGTTAAAGTTGTGTCATTCCAGCCTGAGATCACAGACATAGAAGGTTTTAGAGAAGATCCATTGCTGGATTAAAATGTTTCTACACATTCCCTCTTTCTGTTTAAGATAAATCCAACACATGGTTTAATTATTACCACAGAAACAATTATGAGTACCATTCAAATGTCCTATGAAGATCCATTGGCGCAATGATCCTTATCCCATAATCTTAAGGGTCCAAATTTCTTTATAAAGATCTGTTGTTCAACAAATGTCCATTTCTGCAGCAAACTTTTCCAATCTTTCAAAATGTTGCCTTTCCTTCTTCAGTTTGTTGAGCTGTCCCCATGCAGGGGCAATCAGCTTCTGTGTCCACTGCATTCCTGTCTTCCTGACTTCCTTCCTTGAGTCCTGCCTTACATATGGAAGTTTCTCTTACTCAGAATTAATGTTCCTCAATTTTCATAGAACCCATAGTCTTTCATAACTTGTGGCAACATGGACAAAACCTCCTTCCCAACTTATGGTATTTCTTGACTTCCATTCTAATGGTGAAACACAATAAAGTATACAGGCTGATCCAATTCAGTAGTTTTTTTTTTTTTCTCTATAATTCAGTGTCTTTCAGATAATCATATCCCTCCTTTCTGTGTGTAAAGGAACATTAGTCCTTTAAGAATCCACACAGAATTAGACACTAAGACATTCTATGCCTGCCTCACACCATTGAGCCATATTTCTTACCCATTTAAACACAGAAACAAACCATATTCCATAAAATGTCAATATGCAGGGTCAGTTAAAATAGGCTTCTATTGTATGAAATTGCAGGAATATTAATCTGAGCTCTCCATTATTGATATATGTCTCTTCCTCCTAGGTTAATGGCTGAGTCTGCCACAAAAGGCTTTAATCTTCCTGCTTGACATTCTGGCCCCACACAATTAAATTTTCTTATACGTTTTATGTTTTATGTTGTTTTGTTTTATTTTAACTAGGGATAATGTTCCATTCCCAACAAACTGTGTAGATTCCTTATGAAGGGGCCAACGTGAACTACAAGATTCTCTTGAGATTATAATTGCATCAGCTCCATGCCCACCAAACCTTAAATTTCAAAACATTTAATTTTAATTTTGGTCTCTGGCCATTGATAGCAGTTTGTAAATATCTGTTTTCCAGTAACCCCAAATCCTCCAATTCTTTTGATTGGAACTCTTTTGCCTGTGAACATTGTGGTCCATGAACTTCAGTGAGTATTCCATACCATGGAATTTTTGGTAATAGTGTGACATTTGTTTTTTTTGTTTTTTACTAATTTTAATCTAGCATCATAGCTCCTCTGGCAAAGGATCCAAAGACCTTTTAGGTCTGTGTGAACTAGTGGGAAATCACACACTCTAACATCTTAAATCCCTCTGCTGGAACACAGACATGTCCTTAGTATATACCTTTAACCCCCAACTTGAAATTACGGTTGCTTTATAGAAGGAAGTAGCCATGTTTGAAAGTGTTTAAGGGTGCTCACTGGTACCCAGATAAGAAGCAACACAAGGGAATTATTTTCTGTCAGCCAATGATCCACAGATCAATAAGAAAACAACTAGATATTAGCAATCTAATGCATGTTACAGAAGGAAGCACTGCCTTAGACTTAGTCGTGAAAGGTACTACTCAATAGTAGGAAGAGATCCAGAAAGCTGTTCCCTGCTGTGTTGGAACATCTTAACAAGCTGGCTGAGGAAGGACAGATTGTTCATCAAAGTAGCAAACTGGAAAACGTCAATGCTGACCTGGACATCTGCCTATCACAGAGATATCTGGATAGAAGAGCAGCACTGCAGTTATGAAGGTCATCGAATGGCCGCATCATTGGATTTTCAAAGGGACATTCAAACTGTTAAGACCATGGGATTAATAATTATTTCTGTTGGAATACTTAAACTGTGTATGATACTTAGCTTAATGAGAAAGAAGGAAGGTGTGGAGAAATTGTAAACCAGCAACAAGGCTGCTCTAGAAAGGGATCGTGTATTTGCCTGGAATGCAGACACACTGTATATACATTTTTTATTGGATATTTTAATTTACATTTCAAATGTTATCCCCTTTTCCGCTTCCCGGTCCACAAACCCATCCCATCCCTCATCCCCTGCTTCTATGAGGGTGCTACCCCAACCCAACACACCCACCTCACTGTCCTGACACATTTTTAATCCCTCTGGCTGGAATACAGACATGACTTCAGTGCACATCTATATTCCCAAACAATGAAGTCTAATTGAGGTTCAGAAAAAAATGATGAATCAAAAAAATTTAACAAAATTAGTCAGAGATTGAATATGCCCAACTCTCACAAGAATAGACAAAATAAGAAGAGTGAGGGAGAGAGAAGACAATTCAAATCAGTTCAGTTTACTGCATTTCAGCATAGTTTTGCTTGGAGGAGTTCAGTTAAGTCCAGTTGTGCTCAGTTTAGTTTTCAACAGTTCAGTTCCTGGAATTCAGAGACAATCTTTCCAAGCTTGGCTATGGCTCTCATCTCATCCCTTCATCTGAGGAAAAAAAAAAGCAACATGTACACATAGTAAGTTTATGTTTCTAGAATAGAATACACAGATAGAGAGGAACTGAATTTTGTGTGTTCATAGAGGAAGAGAACAGTTAATATATACACAACCAACAATAATTACTAGTAACATCAGGAACTAGGAGACAGGAATGGAACTTTCTCAGTACTTGTAGAAGGAAATAGGGTGGCAGAAAGGAGAAGAAAGATTAGGATGCCTCAAGTTAAAAAGAATGAGACAAGCACGCCTCAATAAGAACTGCATATAACACAGGAAAGTTCAGAACAATCGTGATTTGTCCTACATAATGATTCTGTGAAAGTTAATATCAAATTATAAAGTGTGAGATTTCATCACAAGTGCTTTTAACTCTAGACCTCCATTTATGAAAATACAGAAAATAACAGGAAAAGAATGCAACATGCTAATTATTTCATATTCTCCTGAAGCAAAGGAACATAAACTGTTTTCCTGTAGTCTGCTCTTAATCCCACTGAGCTCTTAGTTCATGGTTGGCTTTTTCTAGATTTATGACTCATTCTATTATTTAATTTTCAGGAGGAATTTCCCTCCTACTCTGTTGGT
This sequence comes from Mus minutoides, assembly GCA_902729485.2. NCBI lineage: Eukaryota > Metazoa > Chordata > Mammalia > Rodentia > Muridae > Mus > Mus minutoides. Next base: position 34,765 of record CACVCL010022312.1, on the reverse strand, counting down.
TTGGCCTGAGCCTGGTTACACTAAGAATATTCACAATCACACAATATTTGTACAGTCTTCTGAGTGATTATGTTTCCTGTATAGCATTTATTACATGTGTAATATTTTTTTCTGTTTGAAAAAATTTAAATATTTTTGGTGTGCAACTTGACTCAGTACATTTTGTCAGTAAGTTTGAACTGCAGAAATTTAGTAGAAATCTCTTATCCATGCATACATATGTACATACCACATCCACATACGTATATACATATGTATACTAGACTTCATATACAAATGCATAAATCATATATCTATTCACATATTACCCACATATGCATACAACACATGCCCACACATAACCAAACACACTCATATACCAAAAGTCCACATACACAAAAATAAACTAAAGCAATACACATTTTTACAGCACACACACACACACACACACACACACACACACCACATAAACTGATGATTTTCCATATATTAATTGTATAAATACAATTAAAATATTTTTAAAGTAATGTGAGCACACATTTGTTATGGAAATAAATTTACAGAACAGATTCTATGTACTTGAAGTTACTATAGCCATGAGTAATTGTTTTATTTCATGGTTACCTTTTAAAGTCAACTTGACCCATCTGGGATGCGAGATCCTCATTTGAGAAATTATTCCATCAAGCTGGGCTGGAAGCATGTTTATGGTGCATTTTCTTTTTTACATTTGATGTAAAAAGGCCTAGGAGGTTATGAACTTTGGTGTCAATTGTCAGGTAAACATGTGGTCTGTGAGAAAGTATGGGGGCCTTTTTGATAAGACTATTTCTCCTGCTCTCAGCATTCCTTGGTGGCCTGCAGTTGTTTGTTTAGACATGGTGATGTTGCTAGTCTGATTGGTGGTGTGATCCTTGATAAACAAGTCTAGAAATGAGCCAGGCTAAAGGCTCACAAAATATATATATATATATATATATATATATATATATATATATATATATATATATTGCATGATATTCATCTTTCCTCTGTTGATCTAGTTTACTTAGAATAAGTAAATCCACTTTTTTCTTAAAAAAAGAAACTGAAAACATTTCTACATAGTGACCATTCCTGAGTTACCCAAAAGAATTCATGTCAACATTTACTTGAGCACATCAACATTTACTTGAAAAATTGAGTACTAGTAACAGTACTTATGATTATGTTAGTGATCTAATTTACATGTTTTCATCATAGATATATATAAGAAAAAGGTACATGCATATTCATGTCAACTAAAATGATATTTTTATGTATCATGTATAAAATACATTAAAATTATCATCCATAAATAAGAATAAAATACATAATTTGCTGGAAATTAATCACATATTAATTAGTTTTAAATATTTATATATTTTATGTGCATGAGTGTCTTCCCTTCATGTAGGTACACCATGTTAAGTCTAAAATATCACACTGATGGTTATATTTCAACATTTGGACATGTAGGGAAAACATCATGGCACATATATCATTTAGCATTTAAAACACAATATATTACTTTTGTTTTGAGGGACATATATTAATATAACCCAGAAATATAAAGTAGAAAGTTAGGAAATGTGATAATTAATAATTTATATTTAACAAGTAATTAATAATTACAAAGAAACTACCACTGTTGGTCTAACTGTCCCTTCAAAAGCTTCCTAATATTTGTTTTTTACTGGGTCTCAGATATCACAACTCTAATGTTATAAGTGCATTTGCTTCTTAAAGAGAAATGTAGAACAATTGCTCTATGCAATAATATGTTTAACAGCTTGATCTGAGCATAAGATTCGTTCATTCCATGGGTGCTTTTGGGGAGATCTTTTTTCTAATGTACATTTCAAGGCTGGATTTAATCACTTTATTTTGTTAGAATTGTTTACACACACACACCTGTGTGTGTGTGTGTGTGTGTGTGTGTGTGTGTGTGTGTGTGTGTATGAAATGATAAGATTCAGTTGCTATGTTCAAGAAATGTTTAAAACAGTAGCAATAAAACAAACAAACAAAAAAACAAAAAAACAACCTAGCATGCCCACTACCAGTCATCATACATATTGTTAATTGTATTTGTTAGCTTTGACTTTGTAAGCTAGTAAAAAGTAACTGCTATGAACTTAATTCAGTGTTTTTGGCAAACCAGATAACATTATTTCTTAGAGCTTATCCGTTTTTTTAATTATATTTTGTGATTTTAAATTATTTCTCTAGTTCACTTATTATTTATTTAAAAGGTCTTTAGGTAAATTGCAAATGTGAGATTATGGTTTCAGAAATATTGTTTTTCTAGCTGTGGTATACTATCCCTGTTTTAAATTATAATTACTATCATGGTTATTATTATTATTATTATTATTATTATTATTATTATTATTATTTAGAAGAAGTTCCAAATTCAATATGCCCAAATTAATAAACTATTTTATTATAAGAGATTTTGTGAAATATTTAAATTTTTTTGTAAGTTGAATTTTAGAGAATATTTTATGTGCTACTTTATATTGCTGTGTCTACAATATGTTAATATTTTTAAAAATCATTCTGAAGTTGATTGATAATTCATTAATTAAAAAGCACAGTTTACCAAAGAAACATTCACAACTTATTTTGTGTAAGAGCCCCTGTAAGATACAGAAGACCCAAAGAAACAGCAAATCTCTGTATTATATGTTAAATGTGAAGAATGAAAATTACTGAAGATACCAAAAATACATGACCAAAGGTTGGCGTGAGTTATTATCCATGGCTATTATGTTAGTTGTCCTAAACCAAATATCTCTTCATAAAAAGAATAATCACATGAGGTTGAATGCAGCAATATCATTAGGGTTTAAGGAACTGTCCTTGTACTTTAGTTGTAGGGCCATAAATAATTAGCAGACATCAAAATCTTTGTAGCTGGTACAACTTGAAGTCCCAGTTTTATTGTCGATTAATTAGAGTGACTGTTACTATTTCCTCTAGGAGGTTTACCTCCAGTGAGGTGAACTGGTACACTTTCTTACTGAAGCCAAGCAAACTGCTCACATGCAGGAATAATTTACATCTTACATAAATAGAAGCAAAGAAAAAAGAAACAGAAAACATTTCAAAAATGTGGTGTAATTAATGCTTTGAAGAAACAGAACTTCTGCAGAAAATATATTATTTTCAATTTCATAGTATCTTAATCCGAGTTTCTCTTGCTGGGATAAAGCACACTTACCAAAATAACTCGGCAGAAATGTCTTTATTCACCTTACAGTTATAAACCTGTCATTGAGAGAACCTGAGACTAAAATTCTTAGCAGGAGGAGAAAAGGAATAGAGGTCTTGAAGAACTTATTGCTACTTAATAGTAGGCTCATCCTGACTCTCTTTCTAATGTCACTCCAAAACATCAGCTAAGGGGGGCACCCCCTCTCACACCCATTCCTAGTGAAGAAAATGCCTCACATGCCTGTCTACAGCCTGACATTCAGAGGCACATTCTTGGATGTCCCTTCCCAAATGAGTCTAGCTGTGTCAAGCTGGCTTTAAGTTACCCACTGCACAGTGTTGAGAACAAATGCCTTCTATTCTAGACAAGAAGCATACCAGTTCTCTGCCATACATTTCCTCTTTGTAACCACTGAACACAGTTTTCAAACATACTGTATTTAGATACTGGCATATTAATAACAATCAAAACTTACACTTTATGGTCTAAACATGAAATTAAGTTTAGAATGCCTGAAAAAATGTTGAAACACATATCATTCTAAGTTTGAGAAGACAAGATTAAAAGACCACAATACCTTTTTGTTTTGTTTAATTTGCATCTTGGATTTGTCTTCTTCAATCTGGTTGTAAATGTTTCCTCTTCACCATGTTTAGGATGAATTAATTTCTTTCACATTTCATNTCTAAACATGAAATTAAGTTTAGAATGCCTGAAAAAATGTTGAAACACATATCATTCTAAGTTTGAGAAGACAAGATTAAAAGACCACAATACCTTTTTGTTTTGTTTAATTTGCATCTTGGATTTGTCTTCTTCAATCTGGTTGTAAATGTTTCCTCTTCACCATGTTTAGGATGAATTAATTTCTTTCACATTTCATGGAAGTAACTAAACATGACTCCTGAATTAGCAATTATGACAGCCTTGTGTTTGTTTGTATTGTATTGTATTGTATTGTATTGTATTGTATTGTATTGTATTTCAGCTATATCCCAGGAAAGGAAAATGTCATGCACAGCATGCTTGACTGCATGGAGATGGAACTAAAGAAAGCCATTATTTTATAAATTGTTGGGGGAAAAAAAAAAAAAACAGTGTAGGCAATAAAGAACTGCAAGATAAAGAGGTATTGTGGGTAATAGAGACTTTCCATACAGTGAGAAAAAAAAAATAGGGATTTCCTATATGATGAACAAGCTTGCTGAAAATTGAAGTTCCATACTCAAGGTAAGCAGGAAGTTTGTCTACTTCCTTTCAGAGTATTTTAGAGAAGTCTCACCCGCCTCTACCAGAGGGAGCAGACCTGTGCTTAGGCTATTTGAGGCTCTCCTAATTTCAGCACATATCAAAACAACACATCATATTTCATCTTAATTGTAATTCATACTACATAATTTGGCCTCTGTGGATGATTATGTTCAAAGAAAAATTGAGAAAATGTGAGAAATGAAGACATTAATCTTCCCATTGAAGGTAATCACCGTCTTTGCAAAATCATTATAATTCCTGAAATGAGATAGAGAGGCCTGACTCCCAGGAGATGTCATGCTTCTTTGGAGAGCAAAAACTTAATAGATTTGGAGAACTTCAGCTAGTTGCCTATGGTTCCTATTTTACTTCTTATAAGTTATTCCTTTGTTATTGGTGTTATGACTTTCATATAAAGTAACTGAAATTTCAATTAACATCATAGTTTAATAGCCTCCACTGATAGTTAAAACATCTTGTTGTTCTTCTATCATAACTCTATAAAAAATGAAAAACAATGTCTCATTGGGGGCTTATTTAAACATTTTCCTTCAGCTCCTTGGGTACTTTCTCTAGCTCCTAATATATTTTCTATAAGAATGAAATTGACAGATAGCAAATCCAACTAAAAACCATGAGTTTACAATATTTTCCATTAAAATTTACTAAATTCAATAGCATCTGTACTCTCAGATAAATAAATGTGGGCTATAGTTTTATTCTTGTGATTATAAAATTTGAGTTACTATATTTGTCCCTATATTTCTGATTTGCTCCATGACTAATTATCCTATTGAGGCTTATTAGCTACAGCAATAGAATCCTCAAGAGAAGAATAAAACAGTCTCTTCTTTAATAGATGACTAACTAAACATGAAGATTTAGATATTAAGTAAAAACTCGTGAAAAATATGCATGAAGCATGTGCATTGTGATCAAGTATGTGATCTTTATTTTCTCTAACTTAAGGTAAATTTGAGGTAAGGCATATACTTGGAATGAAATGTCCTTATAATGTCAGCAGCTATGCCTATAGAGCATCAACAATATGACTGCCCAAACACAATTATAAGTGTCATGAAGTCACTGTCATCAGTTAATAGAAGCAAAGGTGAAAATATTGGCATCAGTACTGAGCTGCAAGGTTTACTCTGGGTTTTTCTGTACTTGGGCACTGATACATTTTTTATAAGTTGAAGAAACTCCTATTCAGCTCTTTGCATCTCTGAATCCATTGCTTCCCTTTCCTGTATGGCCCTTCCTCTCTTATTTTATAATATTAACAAAGAATTATTTACTTATATTAAGGATGCACAGTTGTTAATATTAGTAAAATGGTATATATAATAAGGGAAGTCATCGATATTTTTCTTTACATATTAGATTTATATAGATTATACTAGTACATATGTATGACTCTATGCTATTGTCATATGGCCATCTATGACAATACCTCCAGATTTTCTTTTGTTAGTAACGCAAAAGAAGAGGCAAGCTAAAAAGACACTTTGCATATAAGTAAATCAATTCATTGTATAGTTTGCTTTCTCCTGGAAATTTGGCTTATAGAGATGATATTATTTTAAATCTCATGAATATGCTTGATTAAGGCACACTGACAGTCTCAGAATAAAAGTTTAAAACATTCAAGTTCTTCTCATCTTAGATGAGGCTTAACTAGTGAATTATTTTGCATCACTTTTCCTTAAGAAAAGATTATTGTAAGAAGTACATTTACAGTGATACTTGCTTTGAGAACCTGGTGTCATCTGTCTGAGGGACTCTGTTCACTCTCAGCTGGCTTCACATTAATATATTTCTTTTTAATAAAAATTAAAAATATATTATTTTTTAAGAAATGCTATTGTGTTTTATTTCTTAGATCTAATCTTTGTATATTGTTAGGGTCTACCTCCCTGCCATCACAGACTGGGTTCCCTGGGGGATGCTCCAGGGCTGAAACAGAGCTAGGGTGGGGAGAGAAAATAATCACGCTAAGTCAACATTGCTGATCAAAGCATCTGGTTTATTGCACGGTTATATCTCGGAAAAAGGGGGAAGGCCCCGCCTTCCAGTCAGTTTTGCACAGGTGCCTGGAGTTTGGCCGGAAGCCTGAAGCATTGTGGGATGTCCAGTGAGCTGGGCAGAGCCGGGGTTCAGGATGACACACAGGAGCAGACATCCCAGTACCAGGCTAGCTCAGGTGCTGTTTACCAAGACAAAGGATGCCATACCACATGTGGCTTTCCATGGCAGGTCTTTGCATCAGCCATGCTGATGGGGGAGGGGCGCTACAGTATATAGATACTTTTCAATCCCAGAAAGAATTTTGTTAAGCACAGTATTATTTAGAAGGGTATATTATTTAGTCTCATATTAAATTAAGGGTAGTTTTAAAAGATTTTTCCTAATCTGTAAATTGCCGATTTGTCCTATTGACTATGTCCTTCGCCTTACAGAAGCTTTTCAGTTACATGAGGTCCCATTAATCGATTCTCAGTCTTAGAGCTGGAGGTATTGGAGTTATGTTTTGCCAATGAGTTCAAGGCTCTTTCCCACTTTCTCTTCTATTAGAGTCAGTGTATCTGGTTTTATGCAGAAGTCTTTGATCCAATGGACTCAAGCTTTGTGTACCGTGACAAATATGGATCTATTTCCATTTTTCTACATAAAGACTATCAGTTAGACCAGCACCATTTATTGAAGATTATTTTTTCCATTGTATATTTTGGCTTCTTTGTCAAAGATCAAGTGTCCCTTAGTGTGTGGGCTTATTTCTGGGTCTTAAATTCTGTTACATTGATCGACCTGTCTGTGTCTCTATGCAGTTTTTTTGTTTGTTTGTTTGTTTTTTTTGTTTTTGTTTTTGTTTGTTTATTTGTTTTTCACTATTGCTTTGTAGTAAAGCTTGAGGTCATGTATGGTGATTCCTCCAGAAATTATTTTATTTTTAAGAATTATTTTCCTTATCCTGGGTCTTTTTTTGTTTTTGTTTTTTCATATGAAATTGAGAATTGCTCTTTCCATGCCTGTGAAGAATTGTGTTGGGATTTTGATGGGGATTGTGTTGAATCAGTAGATTGCTTTTGGTAGTATGGCCATCTTACTATGTCAATCCTACCAATCCATGAGCATGGGAAATCTCTCCATTTTCTAAGGTCTTCTATCACTTTTTTGAGAGACTTGAATTTCTTTTCATACAGATCTTTCACTTGTTTGGTTGGAGTTACTGCAATATATTTTATATTATTTGTGACTATTGTGAATGGTGGCATTTCCCTAATTTCTTTCTCAGCTTATTAATTATTTATATATAGAAAGCCTACTGATTTGAGTCAGTTTTATACCCGGCCACTAGGAGGGCTCTCCATTTGGGAAGAATGCTATTAAAGTTCTCTGGTAGAATTTTTGGGGTCACTTATGTATATACTATCATACCTCACATCCAATAGGGGGATAATATCCAAAATATATAAAGAATTAAAGGAGTGAAGCTCCAAAATACAAATGACTCAATCAAAATTGGGGTGTCGAGTTAAACAGAATTGAAAACAGAAGAATCTAAAATGGCCAAGAAGCACTTAAAGAAATGTTCAAAGTCCTTGGTCATCAGGGAAATACTAGTCAAAGAAACCTTGAAATTCCACCTTACACCAATCAGAATGGAAAAAAAAAAAAAAAGAAACCTCAGGTCACAGCACATGTTGATGAGGATGTGGAGAAAGAGGAACACTGCTCCATTGCTGTTGGGATTTTAAACTGGTACAACCACTCTCAAAATCAATCTGGAGGTTGCTCAGAAAAACGGAAATAGATCTACCTGAAGACACAATTATATCACTCTTGGGCATATACCTTGAGATGCCAAATCTTTTAAGTCCAGACTCCATTTTAGAGAACCTGACCTAAGTTTGAACACAGGTAAACTAACAGGCTGGTACCTAGCATTAGTTACCAAGTTGTCCCCAACAAAAACTGGAGGATAGCTCCAGTCTCTAGGCTTAATCCCCATGACCAGCGTATCTAGGTTACACCCTCATCAAGCCCAGTGTCTCCAGGTTATTTTCCCCAACAAACCTACACCCCCAGTTATAAGCCCACCCCTTGCCTAAAAGCCACCAATGCAGAGGGAAGCAGAAATTAAGTTATGGTATGACTTCAAGCACCAGCCAAATATGTTAAAGGCCACAGTAGTTTTCCAATTATATGCTTGCTGTTTGCTATAAATTGATGTCCCAATAGACATTTGGGGGCTCCCACACCACCAAAACTGTCCTGGTGACTGTGGTGCCTGGGGAGGGTGGGGTAGCTTGAATAGAATAAAGACCCTGCTGTGATTTGCATCAGATTGGCTCCTGTCTGTTTTGTGTGTGTGTTGGAGGGGGGGTTATCACTAACTTTCCTCTGGCACAACACCTAATAGATACCCTACCATACCACAGGGGCATATGGTCTACTATGCCCATATCTTAACTGTGATACTTAAAAAGTGGAATCAACCCACATGTTCCACACTAGAAAAATTGTTACAGAAAATGTCATTCATTTACACAGTGGAATACTATTCAGCTATTAGGAATGAGGACATCATGAATTTTACAGGCAAATATATGGAAGTATAAATATCATCCTGACTGAGTTAACTCAGAACCAAATGGACCTAATGTACTCACTGATAAGTGGATATTAGCCAAAAGCAAATGCAATACCCAGGATACAATTCAAAAAACTTAAGAAGGTTAACAAGCCTAAGGGACCAAGCAAGGATGCTTCAATTCTACTTGGGAGGGAGAAGATGATAATCAAGGGAGGCAAAGGGAGGGAGGGAGGGAGGGAGGGAGGGAGGGACCTGGGTGAGTAAGGGGAGGGAGAGGGAGGGAGGGACCTGGGTGAGGGAGGGGAGGGAGAGGGAGGGAGGGAGGGACCTGGGTGAGTGAGAGAGGGAGAAGGCAAAAGGGAGCATGGACAGGTATGTGGGGGAAACAGTAAAGAATCCCCCCTCCCCGAGGGCCAGCAGAATGAAAAAAAAAAAAAAAAAAAGCCTAACAGTGGGGAAAGTGAACTTATAGAAACCACCTCCAGTAGAAAAACTGGGCATCAAGTGGAGAGACTGGTTTGCCAACCCACATCCAAGAACTCTGACCCAGAATTGTTCCAGTCTAAAAGAATTACAGGCACAAAAAATGGAAAAGATACTGAGGAAAAGATGATCCAGTGACTGGCCAAATTGGGATCCATCTCAAGGGGAGACTTCAAGGCCTAAGACTATTACTGAAGCTATGGTGTGCTTACAGACAGCTGCTGGCTTATGAGAGGCCCAGCAAGCAGCTGACTGAAACAGAGGCAGAGACTTATGCCCAATCAATGGAATGAAGTTGGGACTCCTGAGTTTGAATCAAGGAGAGGATGAAAGAAACTGAAGAAGGGAGCAACACCATAGGAAACCCAGCAGTTTCAACTAACCCAGGCGCCTGAGATCTCTCAAACACCAAGCCACCAACCAGGCAGCATACATTAGCTAATATGAGGCTCCTGACAAATAGACAGCAGAGGACTGCCTGGTCTGGCCTCAGTGGGAGAAGATGCACCTAACCCTGTAGAGACTTGAGGTACCAGAGAGTGGGGAAGTGTGGCAAGGGGTGGGAGGGATACTCTTGAAGACAAGTGGGCTGTGGAATGGGATGAGGACCTCTGGAAAGGCAGACAAGGAGGGGTCAATGACTGGGTTTAAAAAAAAAGTAATTAAAAAAAATGGGAAGAGGAATATGAGAATGACTAACCAGCTAGTCGGTCAAGGGCAGCAAGCCGGGACCGAAGGATTATCCTGGGGACTTATGTGGTAGGTGGAGAGAAGCAATTCTCCTTTTCATTGTACTCCAATATCTACATGAACAAAATGACACGACAAATCACACACACACACACACACACACACACACACACACACACACACAGTCAGAAATGCACACAACCCCAAAACAAACAAACAAAAAAATGTAATAGATTTAAAATTAAATTAAATGTCCAGCATTTGGACCTTTTACTTTTTACTGGCCATCATATCTGTGATACAAAAAAATCAGTGTTCATACTGTAAAATTTTCACAGAGGAACAGTTATTTATAAACTGCATTTTGAGAAGAATATGACATGAGAATATTTCTTTGGCCACTATGATAAAGTTCTTTTTATATATGCTTTTATATTAATTAGAAACCAATTGCAGACTACTTCAGAAATCGTATTTCACAGCTTCAACTTTCAGATTACCCTCGGATCAAACTGTAAAGTTCTTTTCCTTTTTCCTGCCTACAAAGGCAGTTGAGTGTGATGGTGTGTTTATCATTGTGGCAGTTACCTGCTTCCTGCTTTTGGTACACTTCATCTTTTCAGCAGAGGATGGCACCTTCCCATCCACTTCCTTCCTGTTGATTCCTCTAGGCACTGCCTCCTGTATTCTTTTGGGTGGGTATTGCTTATACTTTTAGGATCCATTTTGTGTATCTCATTTAGCAATGAAAAAATACATTTTCAATAAACTATACAAGTATTCTATAAAAACTATTTCTTTTTCTTTGAGCAATGCAAAAGAAAGGGCTTAGGATAAATTAGCAAGGTTCAAATTTGTGTGTCCCTCTGTAAAATCCTTTTCAAGTTAGTGCAATTCTATCTTTCTGACAATGGCATAATATATAGTTCATTGGGCAATGGACAGGATTGCTTATGTGTGTATTATGCATTAAATCATGTAGCATGTTTAAAGCCAAAACTAAAATTAGCATCATGGCTATCAAAACTATGTGAACCTTGCTAATAATATCATAATTTCTATCATAATTATATGATGTACATAGTTTTATAATAGACATTTTATCACAAATGCCCTGGTTCTAGCAGTCACAGAAGACTAGGCTCAGCCACCTGTCCCACTCTTGTTAAGGGAATTGCACCAGAGATAATCACTCAGATACAATTTATAGCCAGTTGAAAGTCTTTATTCCAGCTGGCTGGACTATCCTCAGGGATTCAGGTCCCAAGTGTAGCCTGGGGTGTTTAAAGCCAAAAACCACATAATGGTATTTTTCTAAGCAGCTGGTGGGTAGGTTTCCTGCAAGCAAGCAGTTTAAAAGAAGCTGGGACCCCATTCATCAACTGTTGATCTTAGAGACTGAGCCACTGGTGCTCTGTTCAGGAAATTGTCTCCTATAACAATGTGTTTGAAGCCATTCCCGACTTTCTGTTCTATTATATTTACTGTGTCTGGTGTATGTTGAGGTCTTTGTTCCACATGGACTTGAGATTTGTACAGGGTGTTAAATGTGGGTCTATTTGTATTCTTCTACATGTAAACATCCAGTTACATCAGCACCATTTGTTGAAGATATATATATATATATATATATATATATATATATATATATATATATATATTTTCATTTCATGGTTTTGGTTTTTGTCAAGAATTATGTATGCATAGGTATGTGGGTTTATTTCAGGGTCTTCAATTCAATTCCATTGATCAACTTGTCCTTTTCTATAACAATGCTATGTAGTTTTTATTATTACTGCTCAGTAGTACAGCAAACAGGAACGGTGGCTATCCCAAAAGCTGTTGCCTGTATGTAGAATTACTTCCCCTCACTGATCTGCCTTATATGGCCTCAGAGGGAGAGGATGCACCCAATCCTTCAGAGTTGATGAATCCTGTAGAGCACCCTCTCAGAAGGGAAGAAGAGGGAGGATGGGGGAGGGGATGTGTGAGGAGGAGCCAGGTATGGGGGAGGGCCTCAATTGGGATGTAAATAAGTAAATAAAAAATTAATGAAAAAATATAATTACTTGAGGAAAAAAAAGGAACTAAGATGAACTGTTATCTTGAGGAAATGGTTTGCAAGAGCAGATAGTTTAATAGAGGCTATGATAATTTAGCTCAGGCATCTTGAGCTTGATTTCCTACAATAGAACCAATGGATTCTTCATCAGAATCAAATTCTAATTTAACTGAATATGGCCTATCAAGAATGCAATATGTTTCAGTCCTTCTTAGAAGGGGGATACTCACAGGAGACAAAGTGTGGAGCAGAGACTGAAGGAACGACCATCCAGAGATTGTCCCACTTGGGGATCCATCCCATATACAGACACCAAACCCAAACACTGTTGTATATGCCAAGAAGTGTTGGTGACAGGAGCCTGATACAGCTGTCTTCTGAGAGGCTCTGCCAGAGCCCAACAAACACAGGGGCACTCACAGCCAACCATTGGACTGAGCACAGGGTCCTCAATGGAGGGGTTAGAGAAAGGACTAAAGGAGCTGAAGGGGTTTGAAACCCCATAGGAAGAACAACAATATCAAACAACCAGATCCCCCAGAGCTCCCAGGGACTAAACCACCAACTATGTATATCTGGAGGACCCATGGCTCCAGGAACACATGTAGCAGAGGATTCCCTTATCTGGCATCATTGGGAGGAGAGGCCCTTGGTCTTGTGAAGGCTGGATGTCCCAGTGTAGGGGAATGCCAGGGCTGGGAGATGGGAGTGAGCAGGTTGGTGCGGGAGCACCTTCATAGAAGCAGAGGAAAGTAAAATGGGATAGGGAGTTTCTGGAGGGGAACCTAGGAAAGGAGATAGCATTTGAAATGTAAATAAAGAAAATATCCAATAAAAAACAATATATTATATTTACATAAAATAAAATTTAACAAATTTAAAAAAAAAAAAAAAAAAAAAAAAAAAAAAAAAAAAAAGTGAATATGGAGAAGTAGATAAATGAGATAGAATAAACATAGTAGGAAGATTATTCAATAGAGAGACCTAGTAACTTCATTTTCTTGAAATATTGACCTGAAATTTAAATTAAAATAAATAAATAAATAAATCACAAGACAGAAGGTATAATTAAAAAATCCTGAACAAAATGTGGTCCTGCCAATGATTATTAGGGCTTTCATCCAACCTCAAAAAGTGATCAGATAAATTGCTAATCTCTTAATCTCTTTAACTTTCTTGGGATACTGATAAGACTTTACAGGGTCATCGGATCTGAATTGTAGCCTCTCCAACACAGAACTATTATCATCAGGGTAACAGTCTATTCATTGCTCTTCATGAAATCCAATATGGCTGCTTATTTTAGGACATACCCTTTCGTCATGAGGTGGATAGAAACAGGTTATACAGAAACATCCTCCTTTAAGAAATAAGGAATTACTAATATGAGGAAGTAAGTAATGAAGTCACTGAAACCAGCATATATAAAACTAACACTGAGATGCCTGGTTTTCATAGCTCTTATTTACATTGGGGAAGAAGAGGCTGAGGAGACAATGCTGTTTAGCACGAGCAAGATCTAAGTGCTTGTATGAGGAAGAATATATTTTCGTAATTATAATGCTACTGTCTATTGGAAACAAAAAGAATTGGGATTGATATTTACATGTGTTATGGTGTATGGTTTGGTCTCAAATTGTTATTATGTAAATTAGAATACAAAATATGTGTGTGGATAAAAGACATATGTGTTTTAATAACAGTGACACGAACACAAGTGATAGATAACATTTTCATCTTACCAGCTCCCTTTTCAGCACCAACTCACTCTTTGTGTCTAGGATAATAGAAGATAAATCACTTTTTATCATGAGCATTTCTTAATATGAAAAATATAATTTTTCTTTAAGTGAAACATAGTAGATTCTGCATACACATGGGTATTATAAGACTGGTCATAGTGGATTTTCTTTACCATAATACCATCTACCTATTTTCTCATATTTTCACCCTTGTCTTTAATCATGCAGTTCATGAATTGTCAAAAAGTATTCCTACTACATATTCTTACCTACAGATACCATTGTGCAAAAGTATCCAATTGGTTGTTTTAAATCCATTTATTTTCTTGAATAACACATAAATTGTTCCATCATACGCTCTACTTATAATCACATAAATTATATTCATAAAGTCAAAGAGGTTAAGCATTAAAACCCATCTCTATCAATAAAGTATCTGAATATCTGTTGTCAGGCTACATAGAAATGAGAAAGAAAAAAAAAAAAAAATCAGAACTAGAGCTTGAGGGCCTCGGTTTCTAATTCAAACCAGAAACACCACAGCTTCATCCAAACGGTCATTTTATTCTTCATGTGGGTTTTTCTGTTCTTTAATCTAGGCCAATAGACCCTAGAGAATATGATTTTGTATTTATTTCTTTAGTTCCCTTGCAACAACATCTGTCAGTATAGGTAATGCAGGGAGGTAACTTACTTTGATTAGCTATTGTGCTGGCTATGTTTTACGTCACTTGATACAGGATAAAGCCACTTTGGAACAGCAACTATCATCTAAGAAAACATCCTACCATATAGGCCTCTTGAATAAGCTGTACTTCATTTTATTGTTACATGGTTGATCTATTAATAATGGTTAGTAATATTAACCCACATATAGGTTATTGTTAAAATAAGCTTTCCATGGGTGACGTTCTTGTTTTTTTTTTGTTTGATTGTTTGTTTGTTTGTTTTGTTTTTTTACAAATGTTTAGAAACATTCTCAATTAACTTTAATACATTTGAACATTAGAAACCATCTTTCTTACTTAAATTTGAATTTTTCCTAATGCCAAGAACAGAGTCATTATTTTGAATTGTCCTAGATGAACTGATTTTAGAAAAGGAAAAAGAAAATCCATGGTACTGGTCAAAGTACAGAGATTTACAGTACATACCCAGGGATGTAGAAGATAAAGGGCACCGTAATGGGAATTTTCAGGTGAAGAGAGTGATTGACTTATTACATAAATTAGTAGGATTCGTGATACAATGAGGGATGAGTGTTAATAAATGAAAAATTATTGGTAAATTACAAATAAGGAAACACCAGAGTTCAGGAAGATTCTGGCTAATTCATCCTAGCAGAAGTCAAGCTGCAGCCAATCAAACTTATTAGACAACGAAGGAGGCATTTTTGCCAAAACCAGAATTTACAAAGAATGTTCAAAATCAGGATTAGAAAAAGGTTCTGAAGCCTGACTTAAGTTTATGAAAGCAGACAGTATTTGTCAGAATGAAGATGATCCAAATTTATGTAGACCAGATGCTTTCGACAGGTTTCATGGTTAAAACGGGAAATTATTGCCTCTTGATGACAGTTTAGAGTCTTAACAGAGCAGAACCTCTGCTACTTTAAAGAAAAGAATGAATCTTCATCTACAAGCACAGGAAGAGAAATGTCTCTTTTCCCCAGACTCTGAAAACCTAATGTTGTAATATGCTAAGCCTTTTCAACTATTCTAATACTTTTTTGCCTCAATCCTGCCACCTGCTGGTACAGTAAGCAGAAAATTGATGAAAAATTAAAGTTAATATGGCCTTTGGAATACAATGAAGTTAAAATGCATTTAGTTTGCTTGTTTGTTTTGCTTTTTTCCTTTTGCATTTTCATTATGATGGAGAGAAAGAACATGATGTTGGATGGATCAAAATGTGGCAAGGATCTGGGTAAAATAAAGGGATTGAAATAATATCAAAATACATGAAATTGTTTTAAAAAGATTACATTTGAAATGCTTTAATTGTGAATTTTCAGCTCTCTCAATCATTTTCTCAGACTTTACGTGTTTTTAAAACATTACATAAATATATTGAATGAAGAAAAGGATATCAATAAATATCTTAACGTGACCTTGGAAATGTCTTCCTTATACAAATTCAAAAAAACTTAATTTTCAAATAAGTAATTTCTATGACATAAGATTATACACATGCCAAAGCATTTTTATGGAAGTTTTTAACAATGAATCCAAATATGGCTATCCAAACTCTGAAAGAATTTCTTCTTCCTTCTTAGGCCAACTTCTGGCATTCCATTATGCCTTCAATGCTAATTTGGACCAAAAAGCCAGCCACTGCAGAGTCACATGAGGAAATGCTATTGTATCTTGTCTGTATGATGATCATACAGAAGGCAGAGCTAAATCTGTACCAACACAAATTATAGGGGGACTTAATTATGGATTGCAAGAAAACATATATGATTATAATTTAGGGAATTTAAAGAAATTTTTCCACATTTGGGAAGAAAATCTTTGTCTCACAAAAACTGATTCTTTTTTTCCTTTGAGGACTGCACAGGCAATTATATACTCAGAAGCATAAGTGGTACAATACTGATTAAAAGCAAACGACACTTTGAAAAGACCACTTATTAGTCACAGGGCCTTCCGCCCCCTTACATCAAGATAATGTCTTGAAACGAAACACAGAATTTTCAAGACATAAAAATACTAAAACATTAAGAAATTAACATTGTTTCATATATAAACTAGTCATTATTCAGTCTTCTGCACAAATTACAAATTCTTATTCTGATTAGATCGAAATCAGGAAAGTACATACAAAGTGTTACTTGAAGTGGTGGTGGAAGAACAGCCTTTAAATGAGCTCATATCCAGGCCCTACTTCTAATTATAAAGTATAAACAAAGATTCATTACCTTCAGGTAACTTACCTGAACAAGGAGACTGAGAATATGAGTATAACATTGTTTGGGTGGGCTGTGGGAATCATTGCAACCTGAGAAGAGGGAAACAGTTAAGAATAAAATGGAGATCGGCAAGCCAAATCCAGATTGGATTCTTAAGATAAAATTAATATCTCTAATATGATTGGTGAACAGAAATTTTTAGGAAGATACTCCAAGAATCCTTGAAGTTCTCAGCAAACTCAGATAGAAAAAAATATAGTCATAACCTTTTGTCTTAAAATTGAATACCAGTAGGATCATAGCATCGGATATCCATCTGCGATATATATATATATATATATATATATATATATATATATATACACACATATATAATCATGAATACACAAACATTTAGACAATATAGAGAGCAATACAATGATGGGTTCATTAATTGTAATATATATATATATATATATATATATATATATATACACACACACACACACACATATAATCATAAATACACAAACATTTAGACAATATAGAGAGCAATACAATGATGGGTTCATTAATTGTAATATATATATATATATATATATATATATATATATATACACACACACACACACATATAATCATAAATACACAAACATTTAGACAATATAGAGAGCAATACAATGATGGGTTCATGAATTGTATTTATATATATATATGTGTGTGTGTGTGTATAGACACACATATATCTAACTATACAGATATTTATATATGTATATATAATCTAACTATACAGATATTTATATATATATATATATATATATATATATATATATATATATATACACACATATATATGTAATCCAATACTCATTAAGCAAATAAAAATTTACACATCAAGCATTTAAATAAAAATTGCATTATCAGTTAATCATCCAGATGTATGATAAACACATAACACCTGAAAGTAGAGTCAGAGAAAGACAAGATTTTATACAAAATAGAAAAATAACTAGCAAAAACCAGGCTACACCTGGAAAAGTGTATAATCTGAGCCTACTTATTAACATATATAAGACACCCTATTTATAGACACTTGGTAAAAGATTACCCTAATTTTTTTTTATTTTATTTTTTTGGTTTAGTGGTTTGTTTCATTGTTTTTAAGCAGTGTTAATTTTGAACAATAGATAATGATTAAGAACTTCTTGTGAATTGATTGATGACAAAGAGAAACACCCACTCCATGTTGATTATGAGTCAATAGGAGATTTTTATAAAAGAAACAGGCACCATAAGCTCTCAAGGTCATTATTTGGACAACTGACATTTCAATATGAATGGCAAGATGTATGGTATTTAGTGATAAATTCTCATCATTTTATAGACTTATGAATATATTTGAAAAATAACATCTATGTTTACTGGTAAAAAGAAACAGTATAGCTAAGTTACCTCCAAGTTTACTGGAAATTGTATGTATCTCTAAGAGTTTATAATGAAAAACAGTTGAAAACTTGGTTTATTCTTCATGGAAATTCATTATTTTATTCTTATATCTTTCATGTAAATATTACATTAAACTATTTTTAATATTAATTAGTGATTATATTTATTTGCATCTAAAATGTTCCCCCTTTCCTTGTCCACCTCCCCCTTTTCTCAGAGAAGGTACCTCTCACCAGCTATTACCCACCCTGGTGTATCAAATGTCTACAGGATTAAGAGACTCCTCACTCACTGAGGATAAATAGGGTAGCCTTCTGTTAAATATGTACCACTGGGCCTGGTACTAGACCATTGGTTGGTGGCTCAGTCTTACTGCAACTTGATATGTTATGTTTAGTAGAGATCAATGGGAGACATGCCATTTTCTGAAGAGAAATGAAGGAGTGGATGTTAGTGGGAGAGTAGCAGGAGAGTGGGTGGACATGGAGGAGAGGATGTAGGTGAAACTACTATCAGGATGTGGGTTTTCTGGTGCCAACCTTGACATCCCCCCACAGCTCCTACATTTTTTTCTCCCCACATTCCTCTGGATTTCACAAGCCTAGCCTAATGTTGGACTGTGGTTCTCTGTATCTGTTTCATCAGTTTATGTAGCCTTTCTGATGACTTATGCTAGGCACCAATCTAGGAGTATAGAGAATATCATTTGAGGAGCAAAGTGATGAATTAGAACAAAAAATCATGGAAAGACACAAAGATAGGCTATACCCAACTCCTATGAGAACAGACAGGAAAGAGAGGATACTAAGATTAGCACAGAGAAAGAGAACAGGAGGAAGGAGTCAGAGCCAGTTGTATTGGGACAGTTCTACAAAGATCCACTCCAGTAGTGACATGCAAGATAGGCCAAAAGCCTGGATGCAGTCATGAGGAGAAGTTTCACAGAAATGTAGTCTCCTGGAACCGTGGCATTCCATAGCAAGGATGCTCCAATTTTGTCCTTGCAAATGGATCTGTGTGCTTCCTTTCAGTATTGTTTTGTTATAGGTGCCTCCAAGCAATGACTTGCGAAATACCTAAGCAAGATCAAATTTTGCTTCCTGGCCTTCACCAATGTCCTAGGTTGTCCTTGAGCTGACCCTGGGCTTAGAATTCAGTAACAATGTTGCCTATTCAGTGACATTCAGAATTGCCTTTAGTATTGTAGGAGAGATAGTGAAAGAAATCAGGCATTACTATCTACTACATAGAGTTAAAAATATCATGGCAAGTTTAGCAAAGTAAATTTAGAATTCTTATTATAGTTATGTATGGCAGACTACATTACTCATTAGTAGAAAGTCCTCCAACACTATCACTTAGAATAAAAGCAAAGTCGCTCCCATATACAGAAATTTACAATGGTTTAGGAAGTATTTCAGGCTGTGGTTTTAGAGCATTGCATTATTCATTAGAAGGTTAGCAGGTTAACCAGAGTGGAACTCCCTAATTAGAACCATGAAAGCACTTGCCCTGGGAGTGTAAAGACCTCACACCTGGCTTCTAAGACTATAGGCCAGCCTGGGCTACAAAGTGAGCTCCAGGACAGCCTGGACTATACAGAGAAACCCTGACTCAAGCCTCCCCCCCCAACCCCCCCAAAAAAAGACTATAGCTGACCTTAGATAGAGCTGACTTTGTCTCAGTTGTTTTATTGCCCAGTTTCTGCCAGTCTTTGTGTTTGCATTCCTCTGTTTTGTGTAAGAGTCATTAAGCATCCAGTAACCTTGTCTGTGTGTCACCTAACTTCCCTATTTTCTTCTGTATAAAAAATTTGATGCTCAATTTGACAAATTACATTCAGATTCAGCACACTCCTTTGTGTCTTCTTTGTCATCCCATTTTCTATGCCCATCTGTGGGAACCCCTGATACCCACGAATTGAGGGGAGGCAATTGAGCCAGGTCTGTGGCAAGGTGGCAGAGAAAACAGGCTTGACACAGGTAATGACCCAAAGAGCCAGACAATGAGAAAGAGCCAGAAGATTAGAATAAATTGCCAAAGTTAGTATGACACCAAACAGAGCGTCTGTAAGACGCCAAGAAAAGCTGAATTGATTCAGGCAACTTAAGAAGAGTTGAGCTAGCTGGGCAGTGGTGGTGGATGCTTTTAATCCCAGTACTTGGGAAGCAGAGGCAGAGAGGTTTCTAAGTTCGAGGCCAGACTGGTATACAGAGTGAGTTCCAAGACTGCCAGGGCTACAAAGAGAAGCCCTGTCTCGAAGAATCGAAGAAACAAACAAACAAACAAACAAACAGACAAGCTAGCCATCCAGAGTTTAGAAATACCCTCTCAGCAATATGCCTCTCAGATGAGAATTACACCTGGAGGATAAACATTCCTTTTAAACAATTTAATATCTATTAAAATGCAAATGCAATTTGTTATCTTGACTTTTTTTTTTTTTTTTCCTCTGGAGCTGAGGACTGAATCCAGGGCCTTGCATCTACTAGGCAAGTGCTATATTACTGATATAAATCCCCAACCCCTCAAACACTTATTTCTGGTGAGAGTGAAAACAGTCACTTTGGAATGCAATATGTCAGTTTCTCAGAAAATTGAGCATTGATCCACCTCAGCTATGCTATTTCTGTACATATACTAGTTTATTTTTTAAAAGAAAATGAAAAAGAACTACATTATTATACATGTAATATTAGTTGTCTCCATCCATGTTTAAAAAAAGGGTCTATCTAATCCTTTCATACCCTGCTCCACAGTTTCTATAATTGAATGGAATGGGCAGGACAAACCTGAGTGCTGTGATAGAATGTTGACTATGGCTTGAGTCCTCACCTGAGGTTCCAGGTCCATTTCTTTTTCTTTTTCATTTTTTTTTGCCTCGTTCTGGTCAACCCTGCTCTCTCTCTCTCTCTCTCTCTCTCTCTCTCTCTCTCTCTCTCTCTCTCGATCTCGCTCTCGCTCGCTCTGGTCATCCTTGCTCACTCTGGCCGCCCCCGTTCAGGCACACTAGCTCCTGCAGCCCCCGTTTGGCCCCCCTCACCCAGGCAGGCCGCTCGCTCCTCGCTCCGGTCAGCTCCGCTAGCTCTGGTGGGTCCCACTTGCTCAGTCTCTGCTCTCTCCGGTCCAGGGATTCATTTATTATTCATAAGTACACTATAGCTGACTTCAGATACACCAGAGGAGGGCGTCAGATCTCATTATGGGTGGTTGTAAGCCACCATGTGGTTGCTGGGATTTGAACTCATCACTTTCGGAAGAGCAGTCGGGTGCTCTTACCCTCTGAGCCATCTCACCAGCCCCCAGGTCCATTTCTAAGGTCCCAGCTCAAGTGCTTACATATGGAATTCATTATATAGGTTTTGCAATGCTACTTCCTGATGATTATTGGTTAAGGAAGAAATCATGACTTCTAGGCATTCTCTCAAATAGCAAATTAAATTATTCCCAGCTTAAAAAGTAAGTATTCTTTACTTATATTAGCTAAAAGTCTATTCATTTGGTGTCTTTATGACATTTACAAAATTTGTTTATATTTTCAAATTAAAATAACATGTAAGAGTTAGTGAGTGAGTGTGTGGTACATCTACCTTCCCCTATTCAATTGTTTAGAAACATGTTGCTGGTCAAATTAATACAAGAATTACTCCAATAAACAATGAATTATCCCTATCACTTTAATTATTGCAATTTTTAAAATGATCATTTAAAAATATAATATGTTCATTATGAGTTGCCAACTTTCACTTACATAGATTTTATTCTAAAATAAACCTTATACATGATTCATTTTACCTCAAAGGAAAGCTGGTAAGCCATAACCTTAGTTTACTATTATGACTCAGGTCAGAGTTTGAGTTACATAGATTTCATTTGTTATAACAGGAAAGTAAACATGTTGTTCTAAAGTAATTTTAATTGCACACACAGTTTGTATACAAGGTAAAATAGTGTTCTCATACCAAGAAGTTCTTCCTGATATTTGAAGGAAAATCAGTCATGATGAGCATGTGTAAAACATATGATGGTTGTATTAGGAATATTTTGCACATTTCTAGATTCATGCATGTAACTGTTGCTCTAAGTGATGCCTGAGAGTTTGAGTATTTAGGTGTCAGATTAGAAAACAATTTGAATTCTAATTTTACTAGCACTACACTATGTGTAAGAGCTAAATCTCACCCCAATGGTACATACATATATGTTTCACTTTCCTAAATGTCTTTATAACCATTTTGTTTTCCTAGTTACTAAGTAATATAAGTTGGTTGGCCAATGTTTCTTGATATATCATTCCTCAGGTACTATTTTTCTAATTGATAATCTTAAAGGTGATTTTTATATGACCATATTTGAGAAGTGTATTTTAAGTATTATACCAATTTCTTATAGGATTCTGTGTATTTTTTCCTATTTTGTGGTTCTTGGAGGTTTTATATTTTAATTTTTGTTAATAAGTAAGCCAATGTTTTTTTTTTTTTTTTTCTAGGAAAATCCTGCAGTTGTTAAACAACTTTAGCAAAGTATCTGGATGGAAAATTTGCTCACAGTAATTAAAATCCCCCCTATATATAAATGACAATTTAGCAGAGAAAGAAAATTAGGAAATGAGCACCTTGGAAAATAGCCTCAAACAATTAAAGATATTTTGAGGAATATATAACTAACCAAGTGGAGAAATTGTATAATCAAAACTTTAAGTCACCGAGGAAGGAATTTAAAGAAGATATCGGAAGAGATACATATTTTCCATCATTACAGACAGAATATTGATACAGTTAAAAAAAAGGTATGAGAAGGGAAGGGTTGGGGGACAGTACAAGAGAGAGATGAAAACTGAACTGTAAAAGAGGATTAAGGAATAAAAAAAAAAAAACATAGTTCTACCAAAAATAATTTACAAATCCAATGCAACATGCATCAAAATTCTTCCACTATTCTTCACAGATCTTAGAAAGACAATTTTGAGCTTCATACAGAAACACTAAAGTAGTCAGAATAGTAAAACAATTCAAACACAAAACAAAATAAAACAAACAGAAAACCATTAGGATAGGGATGAAGAACAACCATTATAAATTAGAACTCATAAAACTGAGAATTTTCTGCATGGCAAAGGATGCAGGCTTTCAGACAAAGAAGCCTACAAAATAGAAAAGTATTTTTCCTGTATCTAAACATCTTATAGAGGGCTACTATCCAAAATACATAAGGAATTAAAACAAATAAACTAGATATCAAGAAAACAAATAATCTGACTAAAAATGGTAGATAGAGCTAAGCAAAGTTCTCAGAAGACAATGAAAAACAAAAGATTGAGAAATGCTTTAGGTAATGTTTCAAATCCCTATTCATCACTAAAGGCAAATCAAACTTCTTTTGGATTTTATCTGTCCCCTGTCAGAATGAGTAAGAACATGAAAGTAACTGTTCATATTGGGAGGATATAGAGTAAGAGGAATATTCTCCCATTGGTACTGAGAACTCATACTATCACTATGGAAGTCAGTCTGGCTGTTACTCTTGGTAATATACCCAAAGGAAGTTTTGCATGACCATGGAGACACTTACTCAACCATGTCCATTGCTCTTCTGTTTATGAAATACAGAAATTTGAAACAAGGTTGATCTTTCTCAGCTGATTAATGGTTAAAGAAAATGTTTACATTTAGAGAATAGAATATTACTCAGCTACTTAAAAGTAAAAATTTCAGGCAAATGTATAGAACTAGAAAAAATATACTGAGTGAAAGAACCCATACTCAGAAAGACAAATATGATGATATATATTTGCCCACACTGGGTATTAGTTATAAGCCAGCTGCAATTCATAGACCCACAGAGACTGTACATATAGTAAGGGTCTGGGGAAATAAATAGATATTGGCCCAAAAGACAGATTAATACATAGTTATAGATAGATGGGGATGGTAGTAGATATGAAGACCAAGTGGACAGGAGGATGGAAGCAGGGGAGGAGAAAGGAAATACGGGAAAAGGCAGCTAAAATTAAAAACCATTTCAGGCATATTTTAAAAACCTAATACAGTGGACACTTTATAATATAAATACATGTAGGGTGGAGTTCTCATTAAATATATAAATAATTGGAGAGAGGAGGGGAGCCAGAGAGAGATAACTGGTTATCTCTTTTCACCAAATAAAGCTTCTTTTACCTAGATGGAGATACATCTATTTAACTTGTTGGCCAAAGGCCTTCATGCAAAGCACCAACAACTCATGCTGTTTCCCATACTCTCCTCAAACTGTTGGCGAGATTTTTATTTGCATAGAGGAGTGAAGGTTCTAAGTAGAAATCAGTTGACTTCTCTTTGTTGAATGGGATGTGTATGTGTATGTGTTGTCTTAAGCAAGCAACTTTTGTACAGGAATCTACTCTTCAGAGTAGACTGCTCCAATCCTGAGAACAGACAGCCTAGGGACATAAGATAAAGCCAAATTCTATAGTTCTACTAAATAAATGTAATAAAATGATATTTTAATATATTCAAGGATCAGTCCTTTGCTGAGCTATCATCTGAGAAGCTTTCTCCTGGAGCAGAGAAGAACAAGTAACAGAAATCCATAGGCATAAATGCACAGAGTGAGAGACCTTCGAACACTTGGCCCTGAAAAGGATGTCTTCATCTTCCCCTCTCCACAGGGCTCAGAAAACTCTCAAGAAGGAGAAGGAGAAAGAGAACAGTAAGAGCCAAAAGGTGATGGAGATCACTGAAGAAGTGTGGTCCTCTAAATCAACAGGAATAATGTTTATAGGAACTCACTTAGGAAGAGGGCACAGTGTCTTCATGGGTTTGCCCCAAATTGGGGCCAAGAGCTGAAAGGAAAAATGGACATGTGCACCAATCATTTTCTTAGAAGCTAAGAAATGGGATAGCCAATTATACATACATACATACATACATACATACATACATACATACATACATACATACATATGCTTTATGCCAAAGGAGTCTCAGTTGGGAAACAAACGCTAGCATGAATAACAACAAAGAACTCAGAGAAAGTTCCTTTTCTCATGGGGGTTGGGTCAGCTCTTGATCTATCCTTTTCTTTATAATTTTAAACACACATTTTGCTTTTATTTCATTTTATCTTTGTTTTCTCTCTCTTTATACTACAGATCTTTGTGGGTATGTAATATGGTTTCCAGTTTATATTTTCCTGGAGGGAAAGATAAAAACAACACTTAATAGCAAAACTACTTAGTGACATGTATTTTCAGTTATACGTAATATGTTCCATGGCTCTGCACCAGGTCCTCTGAATATGTATTATAGCTTTGAGCTTAGTATTTTGTGTGACTCCTGAAGGTAAGAACTATTGGGAGTATGGTTCTTGTCCCTGTTGTTCAACCTCCTTTCCCCCCTATTATATAGCTTTTGCCAGGCTTGATATGTTGGTTTTGCTTTATCTTACTAGTTTTATTTTGTTTTTATTTGTTTTAATTTTCTCTTAGAAACCTGTTCTTTTCTAATAGAGTAAAAGGGAGTGGAGCTGGATAAGAAGGAAGGTTAGGATGAACTGGGAGAAGAATAGGGAGGGGAAACTATAATCAAGATGCACTGAGTGAGAAAAGAATCAATCTTTAATAAAAGGGAAAACATGGAAACACAGCAAGAAAAACTAAAAGCAATCAAAAATTCATGTTGGGAAGTACTATATAAATTTAGAATTTTATTTATTTATTATTAATACAGTTATAGGTAAAGTGACTATAAAAGCAATTATACCTTTCAAAACCTGTATTTTAATGACCTATAAACTATTATGCTTCTATATGGAATTATTTTCTATATTAATGTATTTTACTATTCATGTCTGTATGAATTATTTAAATATTTGTAATGATGAGCAGGTTTATCAGGTTATTATGTGGTTGAAACAGCAAAAGCCATTTGCTTTTGCATTCTCATTAGGCATGAGAGCTTTTGTTGCCCTGACTTATATGTCCTCCTCAATAATGCTTGAAGTCAGCATTTTCCTTCCCATTGAACATTACGATACTAAAGTGCAAAATTTTATCTGTCAGAGAGAAAAACCTGAGGTCTACACTCAGGGCTTTTATTCTTTTCTAAGTCTTCTACTTTAGCAACCATCTAAGGAAAATTATAACTGTACTTAAAACAGTAATGCCCTTATATACAAATTGTACAAATACAAATTGTATACAAATTGTACAAAGTTTTCAAATTGTAACATATATTTACATTCATAACAAACATTTTCATATTTATGCTTTCTAACTCTTTGTGTTTTCTTTAAATCACTAATTTATTTAATAAAATGCAAGTTCTAACTTAAGATACTAAAGGATGTTATTCAAAATATGTGTTTACAACACATTTATATTCAATAATTTATCGAATATTTTATTTATCAATTATTATGTGGTACATGAAGGAACAATGTTTAAGTGAAAACAATACTTACATACTTCTCTGTGTTCAGAAGGCTCCTTGTTATACCACTTTTTCATCTGTACATATAATGTATATTTGATTAGATCATTAAGATTTTCCAATATTTTTGGTTGTGGTCCTAGCCTTTAAAAGGTGCACCATGAATTCAGGCTCAGTGCACTTATTTAGACCTCAATTACAGTGTATATTGATGCCCATGCTGTCAGAGGGAGCCCATGAAGACACTTTCTGGATGGACAAGGAACATGAAGCTGATTGCCCCAGAGAGCTAAGGCAGAACAAAACAAATAACAGAGGGGGGGGGGGGCGGGAAAGTCAGCAAAATGATTACTGTGCTATTTTGCTATATTCATAGATTGGTACCCAGCCCAGAGTTCATCAAAGAGACTCACTCCAGCAACTGACAGGAGCAGATACAGAGACCCAGCCAAACATTAGGCAGCTCTTAGAGAAACTCATGCAAGATGGGGAGGATTGACTGAATTTTTGTAGGAGCCAAAGGGGTGGTGGAAGCAGGAGAGATCACAGCCCACATGATTCATAAAGGGTCCCAGAGTCTGAAGCAGCAATCATAGAACCTGCATGCCTGGGTCTGTGCTAGGTGTTCTGCATACATGCTGTGGTTGTTTAGCTTGGGTGTTTTGTGGAACTTCTAATAATGGGAGTGAGGATGTCTTTTTTCTACCCTTGGGACATTTTCCTCCTATTCAGACTTGATATGAGGCTTTGTGCTTAGTTTTATTGCATTTTGTTATGTTGGGTACAATTAATATCTCTGGGAGCCCTGCTCTTTGCTGAAGCAAAAGAGAGAAGCAATGGATATGGGGGGAAGTGGGGGAAGAGTGGACCAGTGGGAGGGTGGATGGTGTTGTATGAGGGGAGGGGAGGCTGTGGTCAAAATGTATTGTACAAGAGAAAAACAAAAAAATAAAAACAACATTATCTCACATTTATACATGTGTCAGCTAAATATAAATACATGACTGGGCATCAAAGTCATATCTAAAAGCTGAGTCAACACATCATGCATCTGTAATTGAGGAAAAAAAACTCTTCAGTGTCTCAGATAAAATCTGTCCCCATTTAACATCCAGTGCTGTGATATCAGTGATATAGTTCAGATAAAGAGAGTACATAATTTTGTCTGCTTTTTGAATTTGCTGTACTTTTTCTTATTCACTACTGTGGATTTAGTATGTGTAAAATAGAGACATTGTCTGACTGAGGTTGTGAGTATTTTCTTGAAACTAAAGCATCCTCTCTTTGGTTGTTGAGAAAAGTTCACTTTGCTCTTCAAATTCAGGTAGAGCATGAGAAAGTATTATTCAATGGATGTTTCTTTTTTTTCTGATCCAATGGAAGAGAATATTTCATGCATTTTCTCAATAGAAAAAGGAAATTCTGAACATTGTGTCCAGGCATCACTGCTGGAGATAAAGGCCAGTGAACTATCCTGCTCAATATTCCAGATCCCCCAGGCCCTGCCGTCACGATTATTTTCTCTTTATTACTACTTAAACATGTGGCTTTAGTTTATGCGATTAGATCAATCTCTGACAGGGCATATGATCACGAAGCATTTGAAAACCTGAAGGAGAACTTTCATTTCCTGTTTTTCTTATCTGATTCAAGCAGATGGGATACATCAGACTTTCAGTACATCACTGGCAAGCTTGCTAGGGGTTTTCTTAATTTATAAATCACTGTGACAAAGAATGCACAAGACAATCGACAGCAATTTGTTTTACAAGGAATAGTTTCTTTAAAAATGTTAATTGATCTCAGTGTACAGATATTAGTTTTATAAAACACAATACAATGTAATCAAGGATGATAAAAAAATTACACTCATATCTTCTCTAAGATATGATTACTCCCCAGTAGTACAATGATCGCTAATAAAAACTCAGGTCCTCAGGGTGAGACAAAGAGAAACATTTTCAGCTGGAAATAAAATCACAAAATAGGTAAACAGAGGATTAGTCCTTTCACAGTGAACCAAAGAACACAACAAAAAATCAGGACTGATTAGAGAACAACCTGGCACATATGCAGAGCGTTACACATCACCCAATTGTTCCTCACCTTTGACTGATATTTATTTAAGATAGAAGACATTCATAAGAAATGTCCTAAGTGTATCTGAACAAAAAAATTATAGACATAATAAGTAAATCCTGAGATTACTTTAGGGTAAACCTTTGGTAAGTTAAGAGCAACTCGAAGGCTCCTATAGTCAAAATTAACCCCCTAACATACTACTAAGAAGAAATCATTGCATGAACACACACACACACACACACACACACACACACACACACACACACACATACAGAAACATACAAATATATAAATATATTTTAGTATATATATTCACATGTGAATATTTTTGCATTTTTAAAAATATCAATGTGATATATTGTCATGAATGACTTAAATACTTAAATTTTTATTTATATTTTATTACCATAATAATGATAACTGGTATCATTGTACAGTCATGTTTGCCTTTATCACTTTTTTCATGATTTTGTTGTTTGAATTGTGTTATTCTCAGTGTAGGATGTAAACTTTGGAAATGTGATAGTTATTTAATCTTTTATTTTTTCATCTAGTGAAAGTGAAATAGAGTTTTTGTTTCAATTCTCTGAATAATCATTTTGTTTCCACATACTTTAGCTTGCAGTGAAGACTAGATTCATAGAAACAGTAAACCATCAAGCATTAATTGTTGAAATGAAAACAGTGACCAGGAGACAGTAGTTGTACACGTTGCTTTATTATCCAGGATATAATTCAGTAAGCAAAAATCCCCAAACCTGATTTTTTCTAGTGGATATTTTCCTTATTTACATTTCAAATGTTATTCTCCTTTCCAGGTTTCCCTTCCTTCATGAACCACCTTATCACATCCTCCCTCCCCTGCTTCTAGGAGGGTGTTCAAACACCCATCCACCCACCCACTCCCACCTCCTGTCCATTCCCCTACACTAAGGCATCTATGGAGCCTTCATAAAACCAAGAACTCTCTTTCCATCGAAGCATGACAAGGCCATCCGCTACAAATGCAGCTGGAGCTATGTGTACTCCTTTGTTTATGGCTTAGTCCCTTGTATTTAGGTGTGGGGGGGGCGGGGGAACGCTGGTTGGTTGATATTGTTGTTCTTCCTATGGAGTTGCAAACCCCTTCAACTTTTTCAGTCCCTTCTCTATCTCCTCTATTAGGCACCCTGTGTTCAATCCTATGATTGGCTGCTAAAGTCTGCCTCTGCATTTGTAAGGCTCTGACAGAGACTCTCAGGAGACAGCCATATCAGGCTCCTGTCAGCATTTTAAAACTGTTATGGATATTTGATTTCTGCAGCGGTCAAATGATGAGTAGCATTTAATAGCATCTACCCCATAAATTAATGTTGTAGCCACAGTTTTACTGCAAAAACCTTAGCTCTAGCGGTATTGATAGACCTAACTTAGTTATTCGCCCCATCATATGCTAAAGAGGAAAAAAAAAAAAACACAGGAAAAGCAGAGCAAAAAGATTTAATGACAAAAGTTTTAATCGATGTGCATCTAAAATAAGTACAAATAAAAGTTTCAACAACCCTGTCTTAAGCATCTCCTTTAAATATAGGAATAATGGGTGTGTTGTGATCAAGAAATATGCATGATTGAGCATTTGAGAAGAAGGTATTCTTTGTTGTTCTCTTCAAGGCATTCAAAAAAGTTCTTATTACTTTAGATTATAAGTTTGTTCTTGGGAAACGGTCAACACTCT
Source organism: Mus minutoides (assembly GCA_902729485.2). Taxonomy (NCBI): domain Eukaryota; kingdom Metazoa; phylum Chordata; class Mammalia; order Rodentia; family Muridae; genus Mus; species Mus minutoides. The sequence goes on along the minus strand of CACVCL010022312.1, from coordinate 4,165 downwards.
CCAGTATACAGGCTCTTCATAATGGAGAATTGCCTTACTTTGCAGAAGTGTTTCAGGAAGGATGTTCTATACTGTAAGCCTTTTCTCTTCCAGGTATCCAAGATGATTGAATGTTAAGAATGGTGACTAGAGACGTCTAGGCATTTTTAAGGATGTGGAAAACAACATTGTAAAATCAGACAGCAACAAAACTAATAAGTCTCAGAAGAATGCGTCTGTTGCTCTTATGTGTGCCCCTTTGATGTCCACAGATGAGAATTCTGTGAGTGATTACCATACTTCTGGTTAGAAGTATGATGGTGAACTGAAGTGAAACAGAAACAAAAGTCCAGGCTTTTAATAACTCCACCGCCAGCCCCAAGTGAGCAGTCTGTTTTATAGCAATGGCAGTTTCTTAGTCTCTGTCACAGCACTTGCGGAGATCACCATGTCAAGTAAAATCTGAGTAGAAAAAAAAGTTGTTCAGTATTCTTTGGTATAAGGGGACATATATAAAAATATGAATTTTCATAGAAAAGACATAAGAATCTCGAGACAGGATTACAGCATATAGGTAATCTTATCAAGACAAAATCACAACATATTTGTAAGGGATAAAAAGTATGTATGTACACTGTTTACGCAAAACTAATTTAAACTTAAATGAAATTCACTCTTCCCATTTTGTCATTCATCCCTCCTGTGATGGACATGGACAAGGCTAATTTATAAATTGAGAGAAAGAGAAAATATTTCTCAACAGGAAGTACATGCTCATAGACAAATTGAACATGTAACTTTTGTGATTGTGAAAACAATGGAATTATGCCTGCATGACCAAGGCAAAAGGACCCAGGCACATCTAACACAAATTTTTCAGTGTTTCTCTACAAGTCCCAAAAAGGAACTCTAAATTTGAATTACTTAAACTTTTTGACGTTGTGGGTTTTATACTCAATATTTTGGGGTATTCAGTACTACTTGTTTTTGTAATAGCAGTTTGATCATCACTTATTTCTCAAGGAATTATTTTCATTCCCCACTGATGACAACTAAAGGTTACTCAGTTTCATTATAAGATCGATACCAAGTTATACTGCAAATAATGAGGCTCCTTATTAAGTTGATCTCTAGGATAAAGAGAACTTAAAAGCAAAATATAACTCATTAAATTTAAAGTGATTATGGGTTCTTTAAAATACATATTTAATTTATATTGAAATGACTTAATTCATTAACACACTGATTGCTATTCAAATTGTTCAGGACTTAAAATTTAAGCAGACATTTGATTTTTCTGATTCTTTGCTTATTTTCAAAAGAAACACAAACACACAAAAAAAAAAATACAGACAAGTTTGCATTTCTCTTGCTACCTAAAATTTGTCCCCCAAAATGTGAACATCGACTAGAGGGTTAATAATGCTCATTTCTCCCTAAGTTTGGGCATGCTCTGTTTAGATCATAACCCAAGTTTCCTGTTCAGCAACATACACTGAGTATAGGCTGAACTGCTGAGACTCTGGTTTCATGTGTGCTTTCCTTGAGTTGGCTATAAGGCCTGGCTTCTCTGCTGGCCTCCATCTCTCATGGCTTTTACAGACACTCCCTCCCTCTTCTTCTGTAGGGTTTCCTGTGACAAACTTCTGAACTAGTTTCAAGTATGTTTAAGATTAGTATGATTAGTGGAAGTTGTCATATGTAAAATTCATAACCAGGCCCTTATAATCTTCATCAACCTATCTAAGTTTCCCAGTTCCAACCTCTGCTAACCACACAGTGTTCTTGGATTTCATGAATTCAATGTTTTTAGATTTCCTTTTGTTCTCATTTGGTAATTTTGGTATAGAATACAAAAATTGAAATTAAAATATTTTATATCTTTGAAAAATAATTTTCCTCAGATATTAATAACACAGTTATTTGTTGTATCATTTAACCTACACATAATTTGATAAAATAGTTACCATTTGTTAAATTCTTCATATTATGTTATGAACATTAACAAAAAATTAGCAATTTTTTTCTTCTTAATTTCCCATCAAATGAAAATGCAAAGTAAAACAGAATTCCTACCTGCAACAACTTGTAGCGCTTAGATGTGCTTCCCAAAGCTTCGGGGGTTTATTCCGAAGTGGAAACATCACTAATATTTAAAGAATGCATTTCAATGACATTGATAAAATTACATGGTAGATTTCACAAAACATACACACATACAAAGGGTAAGCAGAAAGCTATAAGGCCAACAAAGGTTTACGCAACATGATACTGATATATGTGACCTGAAAGTGCCTTAGGTGCTTAACAATAGCTATGTAAGGAAATACTAGTCAACTAACGGTGACTGACATAGCATAAACTGTTGTAAAGCTATTTCTGAGAAGCAATAGTTAGGTGAAATTTTTTATATAATTGTGGCTTTCAGGTGAGAGATGAATAGCTTTGTTATAGCTGTCTCCTCTAATTTCCATTCCATCTTTGGGTACTTGTTTTTGTAAGGTCTATTTGTCATCTGCACACACCTGTGAGGAACCTACATATGCCAGAATGTCCCTCTGAGCTTACTAGTATCAGTTTGCCTGTCAACCTGTGTGCCAGTGTCCCATTTGTTTATGGTTCCTTTTAGCAGTGTCTCTATCCTCCCAGCCTTCTCTGGTTTGAGGACTAGGATCACATAATTTTGAACCACACATATATTGACATTTTTCTGACAGGGTAGTGTGCTGTGTAGTGAGAGCATGAATGTAGAAGAAGCCTGAAAGTTCGAACCACCCTGGTTACATGTGGGATACTGTCAAAAAGAAAGAAAGAAAGAAAGAAAGAAAGAAAGAAAGAAAGAAAGAAAGAAAGAAAGAAAGAAAGAAAGAAAAGAAAGAACAAATGTCTGCAGTTCCATAGTCTGCATTGTTTTATATCCTCTTGCCCTTTTCTTTGTCATTATAAATATAATAATAACTTTAAAAAGTCATTAATTGAGAAAACAAACTCCTGGTAATATTTAATCATTTGGAAAAAATCATAAATTTCAGGAAATTAGAAATAATTACATATCTCTGCAGGTAGAAAATCACAACATTAAAAGAAACACTCCAGACACAGGGATAAAGACACCAGCAGGGCAGGAATCAATAATGTCAGCATGAAACTTTCTAGTCGGTTTAAAAGATTCACATGGAATTGGTTCCTAGGCATTATAACCAACAAAATATAGTTTTAATTGATGTAACTATGTGCAAAGATGGACCATCATATTTTGTTCTCCTGGTAGAAATCAGAAATGGAAACCTCAAAATGGTTTTAGACCCTGAACCAAATTCCTAAGTGATAAGATTGGGAACTGGGGCATCCTGGAAGATCCCCCAATGCAGTTTGGTAGGACATTAAGCTCTCTCATAGTTAGATAATGATGCTTTCTAATTGCTATTCCAAAGATGTGATATAATAAACCAACTACAAGTCCTTATGCTTACTATATCTGTCAGAAGACAGATAAGATTTGGCCAGTGAGTCATTTCATTTAGATACTGGAATGAGATGTTTGAGAAGATATGAACTATTAATGAAAAATTTTGTTTTATGCAAGCACTGTTTCCAGCAGAAGAGAACAAGAGAAAGTTTATTTTAAAATGAAACCATGCCTGTTTCTTCTAGGAAATGATACAATAAAATTTATTCTTTAGATGATATAAATCATCTTTCTTCTGATTAAAATTAAGTAATTGTATGAAAACTTGAAAGAAATTATATGAAATACTTTTTTCTTTTCTTTTTTTATTTTTCTACTCATACTCTGCATGTATCTTTAAATTTTTATTTACATAAATTAAATATATTTTGATCACATTCTAAAACTCCCAAAGTCCTTCGAAATTTTCTCCCTACCTCCTGTGGTATACGTTCTTTCTCGGAAAGCAAACAAAAACCCAGTACAATAGCAAATTCCTTCAAAACCAAGAAAGCAAAATAAAAATCATACCCTAAAATGAAAATAAAACCAAACTGTAACCAAGAGAGGCCCCTTGGTCATACAGACTCTATATGCCCCAGAACAGGGGAATGCCAGGGCCATTACGTGGGAGGGGGTGGGTAGGGGAGCAGGGCGGGGACGCGGGAGGGTAAAGGAAAATTTCTGGATAACATGAGAAATGTAAATGAAGAAAATATCTAATAAAGAGAAAAAAAA
>CACVCL010022311.1:0-43510 GCA_902729485.2 Mus minutoides | reverse complement strand
CATGAATGGACTCAGGCCTCATCAGCAGATCAAGGGTTTCTATCTTTTCTCTCCTTGACAGAGTTTCTGAAAGTTGAGGGAATCCTCCCACCCACCCTGGCTCCACCCCAGTCCAGGACCAGGAGCAATCTTCCATGTGTTATTCTTCACCTGCATCGATAAACCAATGATAAAATTCTGAAGAGAGCCAAGCTGGCTCAGTCTGCTTTCACACAACTGCGGGAGCAGCTAAGACCAGGTTCCCTGGCAATGTAGCTCCCTCAGTAAGAAGTGGAATGATGTCTGGTATGAATTATCCTTAAACGTCACATGATAATGAGGCTGCTTCTCCAAGCATTTGTCCTTCCCTTCCTTACTCCCAAACACTCCTAGCTGTCGATCCAGCAGGGCAACTACCACGATGCAGCTTCTACGGCATGAAAAATGGCTCCCGGGTCTACAAGAAGCTTCTGAGGCCTCCATGGGAACTCTGTGTTTAAAGAGATCCCTTCCCAGGAGCTCACATTAAGAAAGGTAGATCTGGGAAGAGAGCCCGGGAGTCGGCTCAGAGTGAGCGTGCCAAGGACGGCGTAGGGCATTGTGCTTCCTTCCTTGTGTCGGCTCTCTGCTGCTGGTGAGCATTACTAAGAGGGGGCTGTCTGGAGGCTGTGACTATGGACCCCGGGGGAAACCATGTTCCACAGTGGAGCAGAAGCCTGTCACCAGCAGCTCTAGCCCGGAGGTGCACCTCTGCGTGCTGTGCTGGCATCTCCCTGTCACTCTCTGACGTCTGAGGAGCCAGCTAGCTGCAAGGAGACTGGGGAGATGAAGTCAACTACACAGTTAGATATCAAGCCAGGCCTCAGACACGGCTTTCCAGGCAGAGGGGAGAAAGTATGCCTGCCAGGCCTAGAGGATAGCCATGGAACAGAGCTCTGGGCTTCTTGGATCACCCCTGCCCCCCCCCCCCCAAGCCTCATTTGGCTCTCCTGTCCCCTGCCACTTGCTCTTTCCTAGGTTTGGCTTTTGAGCAGGTACCAGAGACCTCACCTCTATCAAGTGTCCCTTTCTGGTCCCTGTAGACTCCCATTTCACAGGAACGGAAACAGACTCCAGATGTTTGCGTGAACTTGATATGCCCTAAGAACCTGTTCCGTGGATTCTGGAAGACTCACTGTCCCTCTAGAGGCAGCAGGACTTTTAGCCCATTTTTGATAGCCTGTCTACAGAGTTAACCAAGGGATATTAGCTCTCCGGGTTGGACTGCCTACACTGAAAAGTCTCCTGAGCCTGGCATTAATGTGAACACAAATTGAAATCACCGTTCAGGTCTCTTGGTGGGAATTCAACACACAGAAGGCTGCCTGGAAGTGAATTAGCTGTCCACTGAGAAATCAAAAACCTCAGGCCTCGCAAAGTGAGAGGAAATGCTTGACCTTTCGAGGACAATTTTCCTCTCTGGAATCAAGAGCCTGCTCCCTCCCCAGCTGTGTGGTCTTTCCCAGGGATCCCCTTCCATCCTGAGCCTGAGATATCTCCATCCCCAAGGAGTTCCCCCGCTTCTCCTTTGGTGTCCTTGCTCACCTCCTGTCTGACACCTGCAGGGAGGTGGGGGTTGGGGGCTGCATCCAAGGCACTGCCTCTTTCTGCTCCTGGCTGGGTTTGAATGCTGACAGTCACTGGAAAAGGTGACAGACTGGTCATTTACAGCTCTTGATGCTTTGTCTTGCTACAGAGAAAGCAAGAGATTGCATCCTCTTAGTTTCTGTCTTCTAAAGAGAAAAAAAATGTCGAGAAACAGTTAAAACGGAGTTTTTCTAGCAAAGTGAAGCATCTACACGGAACAGAGATGTTTATCAGATACATGGCCCATGAAGTAAGGGGACTCCTTTTCCCTCCCAAACCATAGTGGATCAGATCTTCCTTTGGGGGCTTATCTCCTCAGGATCTAGAAAAGTCCTAGGTAGAATGAAAGCCACTGTGTAAAATGCTTTAATGACATCGGATCTTTTGAGGATGTACACTCTTTGTTAGCACACATGTGGGAGAATGCCCCGGGACCTGAGTTTTGGATCTTGGGAACGATCTAACTGCAGCTTCCAGGCTGACTCAGCACAAAGGGGCATTCTAACCACCAGGGACACAACTACCAAGATCCACTGCTGTCTCCTTGCTTAGCCCAGGTCTAACTATTTGTTCAATAGCATATCACCATTTTCAGTTGAACCTGTTGTACTTGAGCATGGACCTGAGTCTAGGAAGAGCCCAGGTGAACCCAGACCCCATCTATACTGGCTGCTTTTGTGTCAACTTGACACAAGTTGGAGTTATCATAGAGAAAGGAGCCCCCCTTCAGGAAATGCCTCCATGATATCCAGCTGTAAGGCACTTTCTCAATTAGTGATCAAGATTGAGAGGGCCCATTGTGTCGGGAGCTATGCCTGGGCTGGTAGTCCTGGGTTCTATAAGAAAGCAAGCTGAGCGAGCCAGGGGAAGCAAGCCAATAAGCAGCATTCCTCCTTGGCCTCTGCATCAGCTCCTGCCTCTAGGTTCCTGCCCTGTGTGAGGTCCTGTCCTAATTTCCTTTGGTGATGAACAGCAATGTGGAAGTGTAAGCTGAATAAACTCTTCCCTTCCTGACTTGCTTCTTGATCATGATGTTTTGTGCAGGAATAGAAACCCTAAGATACCATCCCTCCGAGGCTGCACTTGAAGTATGGAAACTTCTCATGGCTACCGAGACAACCTACCTCCATGCTGCGTCCTTTCAAACATTGGATCACCTTTCATTTCTGGGGTCAACAGTCTGAAATGAGTCTTGACACCCCAGAACTGTCTGTAGCCTGCAGCTGTGGTGCTCCAGCATAGCATCCTGGACATACTAAAATCTGAGCCCCTAGTTTTTGCTATCTGTATGTCTTAGAAGCCACCTCTTTTTGACTCTCATGGTAGCATCTTCCCATCTCTCTAGTACTGGTCCTCATGCCTTCTTCTTGCAGGGACCTTCGTATTCCCTTGGGACCACCTGGAGAAACACAGCCATACTCATTAATGATGCCTGCAAAGTCTGTTTTGTAATTTTGCATTGCTTGTTTACAGGTGTTAGAGTAAGGATGGTGACTTCTTTTAGGGAAAGACTTGTCTGTTTTTATCCAGCTACTTTTGCGGGACCCTCTCCCTGTCCTGGACCCTCTGGGATTCCCACTAGCTAGCTCCTCCACCTCCACTGATGGCCATATCCATAGAAGTGCTTCGAGGCAGGTGGATGCTCACTCGGTGGCTGTGGGACTTCCGGTCAATCATAAAGCCTCTATAAGCCTCAGTTTCCCCATCTGTGCCCTGGTAGCAACAGCAACCTCTTCCTGCCAAGACTGTTACCATGCAGATGAAGCCCACAGGCAAGGTGTGGTCTGTGTGCAGAGCACAGCCTAGCACAATACTGACACTGGTGTACCCGCTTTTATTCTCGAGTTCCTTGGTCCTTGTAGGTTGGCAGGCAGTAGAATGCATAAACCGGCTGGAGCAGGTTTTCTAAAGCCAACCAGGAGTTGAACCAGCCTGAGGGCCACACTCCTGATTTCACACAAAGAAAACCACTAAGGTGCCCTCTGTGGGTGTATATTTAATTTTTCTGTTTGAATGGGCGTTAGAGAACACATTGAACTCAAACCGCATTCTGCCCTCCCACCAGCCCCCATGGCTTCTGAGCTCTGAGGCTGTTTAGTATTATGGGGCCTGTCATTCTCTCCTGAAGCTCTGAAATATGGAGAGTGACCGATGGGCTCCTGACCCTTTGCTGCTCTGATACCAATTCTCTCTGATAGGAACCAACAAGTGTTCCCCCAAAATGACACCAATTCATTCCAGTAACTGCTCCACGAGGCTCCTTTAAAATACCCTACGGTCTCTCAGCTCTCCGTGCTATGACCTCCATGTGGTCTCACATGTGAATCTGTGGGGACCTAGTCAAACCATCTGCAGCATAGATAGCATCAAGGCTCATTTTGCCTCAGTCTGTCTCTACAGAGAAGGCTACCTCCCTGTAGGATGCCCTGAGGGGGTTGCTGGCGTTCACTCTTCCTCATCTGTGACTCCAGAAAACGTTCTCCTCTCTGTGCCTATGTCCAAGTGTCCTGCCCCTGTGGCCCTACTCAGTGCTCCATTGCTGTGTCCTTCCTGCCATCAGGCTGAGTTTCACAATTCCCCTGATCCCTTGTTCATTCCCCCTGCTGGCAATGACTAGGAGAAGAAAGGTTCCTCTCATCATTGCGTCAGAGGGCCCAGCCTGGGTGCTTCAGCACAGGGAGTGCAGAGTTGCATGTGGTAGCAGTCACTGTCCCGCGCTGAGTCAGAGCCAGCCTGTCTTCAGTGTCAGGAGAAGAACGCAGGGCTTCTTAGCTATATTGAGATTACTAAAACTTAGGTGCCCTTTTGTGTCCGCTAACAAAATCAGTGAAACTAGAGGGCACAGGGGAGCATCAGGAGTGGCAGAGGCAACCCTCTGGAAGTCCTTGTTGTCTCTGGAAGTCCATGTCTGTCTCCGGAAGTCCATGTCTGTCTCCGGAAGTCCTTGTTGTCTCCGGAAGTCCAGGTCTGTCTCCGGAAGCCCAGGTCTGTCTCCGGAAGTTCATTGGTGTCGTACTTAAGGACTCAGGACACAGTGAGGATAGCATGTCTCAGTCTTGCCTGTCTTTGGCACATGGAGCTCACTTCAGAATCCTTAGTTGCAGCAACTGCCCTGGAGTGAGATGAGGCTGTGGAGGAACTAGGCTCAGTATGCAAATGAGGCTGTCAGGGAGATGTCACAGCCAAGGCTGACAGTAATGTGACAGGAAGACGCGCAGATGATAGGAATTGCCCTGCATGTCCCCCGTGGCACTCTCACATGGCTCCATGGAGTAAATAACGCTGTTGTACTCTACTCCACCCAAGTTGCTCTAGGATCAGCGTCATTGTGCTGGGCGCCTGAAGTCTGACTCCCTGGGGTAGGTTTTCCTGGAAAGACTAGTGGATAGGTACCAGCCTGTGTCTGCTTCTCCCTAAGGGTAGTCAGGCCTGTTCCTCACTGGGCTGGAAGGAGGGAAACTTAATCGGAGTGGGTGGGTGGGTACAGGGAGGATCTTGGTTGGTGGTACTGTACAGGCAAAGATCACACACCCGAGAACAGCCATGGAGAACTGGTTAAGTTTATTGGGGGTGGGGGGCATGGAAGGGACAAAATTATTTAAACCTTTGGGGAGTGAGTAGGGGCTTTCAAGATGAGTGTACAGCACTGACCAGAGCCAGGGTTCTGGGGATGCCTCATTTGCATAAGGAGGAGTTTCAGGGGATGCTTGACATGACCTTATAAGGGGAAAGAAAGTTTAACCTGTCTGCTAACATGACCTCCCCTAGTGAGGCAAAAGTGGGGAACACAGTGCTACTTGCACTGGAACATGCAGGCTTCAGGCAGTGGGGAGCTATCTTACTCCTGCCAATCTCAGGGTGAGAGCTCAGGGTTTTGGACATACCTCTACCATATTCTTGCTCCATACGTGCTCCCTACAGCTCCTTGGCCCCACAGACAGGCAGCAGCCAGTGAGTGACTTGGTGCAGAGAGACCTTGGCTCAGCACAAGGCAGCAGATAGCACTGCTAATTCAGGTGCAGAATGGTCTGCCTAGGTCCCACCACATCTGGAAAGGTGGCCCGGATGGAACATGATTTAATCTAAGCAAGTTCAACTGCACAGGGGAAGCCAACACAGCCACTTGGCAGCTACTGTGTTGGACGTGCTTAAGAAGACCCAGGAATCATCTACTCTGACCAATAAACCGACAGACAGTGGCAGAATCCTGTGGGAACAGGGATGGTCCACTGCTATAGTGGTTATACGCCTGTGGACCAAACTGGTGAGCTTCAGAGTATTATGGGTAATTATCTGTCCTCACATTCTGCAGCTCAACTGGATGCTTACGTACTTCAGCGATCCACGGTCAGCGTGATGGTTCATTTTGATGGTCAACTGGATGAGATTTAGTGTCACCTAGAAGGCACACCTGGGCGTGGACACTAGGGTGTTTCTAGAGACATTTAACTGTAGGAGGATTATTCATCCTCAATGTGGTTGGTACGATCCATGGGCTGGGGTCCCAGACTGAATAAAAAGTGAGTTGAGCACTAATCACTTTTGGCTTCCGAAAAGCAGATGCAGGATATGTAACCAGATACCTCAGGGTCCAGCCACCATACATGTACACTGAACCAAGATGGACTATACACTGAACCAAGGGCTCCAGTTACAGACCCTTCCTTCCAAGCTCAAGACGATTTGGGTCTGGTGTTTTGTCAAAGCAACAGGAAATAATCCAAGTGTAGCCCTGGGCTCCCTGGATGGGTGTGGCCTGGCACGTTCAGTAAGAATGCAGGTTAATGCTGGGGGAGTCAGCATGCCTGAGGTCTATGTGCTGAAGACCCCTGCAGGCCAGGCACCCCGGCCTCACCTTCATCTCCAAGGACATCAGGGAGGAGCGAGCTAGCTATTCAAATCACTGTCTGTCTCTCACCGCTGGGCTGCCTGGTCCCGTTCTCAGGGAGGCATCACAGAACCATTTCTTCCTAACAATCTGCTGCCCCTTGGGATGTTTCTCCAGACGAGACAATGCTAACAACCCTAATGACAGCAGTCATAATCATAACGCAGACACTTAAGAGATGTTGGGAAGCATGTCAGGGTGCTCAGACGCCATAATCAGCCAAAATTCATCCTGATGAAGGCCCTTTCCCCAAACAGCTCTCATCGGGGGCATCGTCGCTGTTTATAGACAGCTGTAAATCGCCAGACCATCAAAGGCATTTCATTTTGCCCCTCAACTTTGGTTTTATTGTCCATTTATTAAAAGAGCCAAAATCATTATCCAAATGGTGTGTGAAAAAGTCTAAATAGAATCCAAAGGTCAGTCTGCTCTTGAGAAATTGTGAGCGTTCCAGCCTGGGTTGTTCAGGCTGCAGCTGACCTCACTGGTATAAATGTTAACACACACACACAAACCACACATACACACATTCATGAATGTTCACATACATGCTCACATTCACATGCATGTGCACACATACACTCTCATACACACATGATGGGTATACTTCTGACTTTACACATGTATGTCTGCACACTTGTCCATGCACTCATGTACACACATGCTTCACACATACTCATACATGCACACACATACATTCACACACTCATTCACACTTACTGCACATACACACACACACACACACACACACACACACACACACACACACACACGTTACTTGGACTTTCCCAGGGAGTGGGTGTCATGGTACACCTAAGAAATCCTTCTGGTGGAGTTGGAGTCACAAGCAAGAGCTCACACTGGGAAGTGAAGTCTTATGACCTTTGACCTCAGCATCTCATGGCTGACCTTCTTATGAGCAGGGTGTTTTGTGAGAGAATCCACCCCTAGAAGAAAGTACACATGAAATTTGGGGTCGAGCTTGCAGATAAGATTTGGATTTTAATCCACATTCAGACAACTTATAATCAAAAGATAGATCTGAAAGAACACTCACGTGACCCAGGCAAACGCAGGCTGCCCAGGACAGCACAGCAGCCTCTTCTCCTGAGGCGTGTCACAAGCCTTCTAAGCACAGTACCACCCTCAGTTGAGAGATGCCAAAGCTAATGGCACATGAGGACATTGTCAGCAAGGATGGAGATGTCACTAGAGGATCTGCTTAGTGGATATTTATGGAGGGCTATGCTTAAGGAGTCAATTAAACCCTTCCAGTGGTTGGCCGATAATGATTTAAAAGCCATGGGAGTCTCTGAAAATACAACTTTCAACACATCTAAATGGTTAGGAATTTTTTGACAATAGAGTTGTCGTTCTGTGAATACGAATGCTCCCCAAACAGAGATCAATTACAATGCAGAAACAAACCTTTTCATGGGAGAGCCTGTGGAGCGGGCATGGTGTTCCCAGAGCAGGTGGCCACAGGTGAGATTGATGTCTCTTTGGGGAAAGCTAAGATGGTGATGTGGTCCTGGCAGAACAGTAGCTCAGAGAAAAGAGCAGGGTGGGTCAGTCTCTAGCTAACATGGGGTCCTTGGCTCCCTTCCACATACTGGAGCCCATAAGTTCAAAGACTAAGCCAACGGCTGTGACCTTGAGTGGTGGCCATTACTGGTCTGAAACTGCTCGAGAGAAAGGCAGGTAGTGGTCTGGAGTGCAAGCGCTGTATTGAAACTCCAACCCCGACACTGAGCCGAATAATGGTTACATTTGTCAGTTTGGTTGGATTGAGAACCACATAAGGAATTGTAAAAAGACACCTCTGGTGAGTCTGGGGGTGTTTCTAGAGCCAATTTGATCCAGCAGCCTCTGACTGATGACTGAGGTCATCCTCTGATTGATTCCCGATAAGATGGCTTTCCTAAGAAAGGGTGAATGGCTGAGTTGAGCTGTGGCTAGAGAAAGCAGGTCACTGGTGCGACCCCCTTAAGTCTGTGTCTTGTTCTATCTTCCTCCCTCCCTGCTTCCTGGCCTCCATGATGACAGCCACTCTGTCATGATGCCTGGCATCTCTGAAGCTGCGAGCTAAGACATGGCTCTTGTCTGATAAGTGCTTCAGGTCAGGTGCTGTGGTCACAAGTGGCCGGTGTAAACCCTACCCGGGCTCGGTCCCTTCATCTGTGTAGTGGAGCTGGTGACAAAGCTTGAAACGAGTTAAAATCTGAGGGAGGTGAAAGCTTGTCCTGTCCAAAGAGCCCCAGATGCTCCAGTGCTCACCATGGGAGAAGTCACCGAGGAGATGAAGCTGTAGAACACTGTTCTCCAGTCTTTCCCAACACAGAGTGGACACCGTGAGGACTCTGTGTAGAAAGGGGACCATCCCATCACCAAAGACTGGGAAACAAGGCTGGATACACTAGTCCTCTGTATGACCCACATATTGATTCCCATTTATCACCTTCTTCCTGTAGGAAGCAGCAGTTGCTCTGGCGGAACGGCAGTTGCTCCGGAAAACCCGGGCTCCTGCTTCAGGCCCTCCTCAAGCAATAGCCCCTCCCGAACGGGCAATATGCTAATAGGTGTGGCTTGTGGCACCAATGAACGGGCCATATGCTAATAAGGTGTAGCTTGGTGCACCAATCCGCAACCACTACGACACCCTTCCTCCTTCCCTTGGAGAGTATAAAAGCAGCAGCTCTGCTGCTGTTCAGGGTCCTGGGAATCTACTATTAAGGTGCTCCAGAATAAAGCTGACTGAGAAGATCCCAGTGGTGGTGTGTCTTTCTTGCTGGTTGAGGGAGGCGCGCTGCAAGTGGTGCCGAAATCCAGGAACCGAAGATGATCTGAACTCTTCAGGAACCAAAGAAGATCTTCGTGGGATCTGAACTCTTCAGGAACTGAAGAAGATCTTCGTGGGATCTGAACTCTTCAGGAATTGAAGATTATCTTTGTGGGATCAGAACTCATCAGCTATGGAGTGGTGGTACCGGTAAGCTTCCCGGAATATTTTAGAGAGGATGCTTCCCTATATTGATCCATTTTGGATTGGGGTGGCCATTTTAGTTGTCTTAACGGCCCTCCAAACACTGTTAGAAGCAGTAAAGCAGAGTGGTAAAGACAAAACAGCAAAAGGGAGGCTAGAACCTACTCTTAAATATTAAGGGGGAACAAGAAAAGGGGATTTACCCCTCTCTCAAGGAATCGCAGCTTTCCAACTTCGACTCCTCTTCGGAAGAAGAGGTGGATGAGGAGGCTGTTAAAAATGAGAGGGAGCGATACCACCTAGATGATAAAGGGTATCAGCTCAAAAATAAAGCAAGAAAATGTCAGAAGAAGATAAACCTCAATAAAGTTCCCAGGTAAATGAGAAAGTTCTCGGGTAAGAGACAATAAAGAAAAGGAGTGCAGTTAGAAAAGGAGTAAATAACCATGGGCGCTTCTCATTCACACCCAATTTTTTTGGCTCTTCAGGAGCTGCTTGTATCAAAAATTTTAAAAATCAAACAATCGACCCTTAAGAGGTTTTTGAGGGAGTGTGATACCATGGCCCCTTGTTTTGCGGTATCAGGGAGTCTTACTGTTCCCTGCTGGCACAAACTTGGCAGAGACCTAGATTTTGCCTGGAATCAGGGCACATTGAAAGCAGGTGTGAAACTAGTGTGGATGCTATGGGTTTTTTTTTGGATTTTTGGAACCAGTAAATTTTTGCAATTGCCATCCACAGTCATGGAAAAGGAATGTTTTGTTTAATGTATCTTTGAAGGGTAGCTTTTGTTCTCCTATAAAAAGAGCCCATGTGGGATGCATAAGATGGTTTCTTTGGTATCAGGATGGAGTCCTGTGACTTATTCCAAATATGGGCATCCCACAAGTAAAGCAGCACCTCCTCAACCCAGGTGGACAGCCTGATGCAGAGCTGAAAGAGAGTGGCTGTTTACCTGGACAGGATGTTAAGATTAATATCTATAGCTTTTGAGATTATTTAGGAGCCAAAGTAGGAACAAAACAGATAGTGCCACAAAAGGTAGAGTTTAGGAAGGATAATTTGAGGACTTTAAATGATTTCCAAAGATTATTAGATGACATTAATTAGGTTTGATGTTACCTGAAGATGCCAAATTATGAATTAAAACCTTTTCATTACTATCTCTGTTTAATCCGGGTCATGGCTAGGTCCAGACCTGGTCATTTCACAGTCCAGGGGAGCGGTTTGTGTTTTTCCTAGGGACAAAGAACCAATTTGGATACCTGAGAGACTGATACGAAGAGTGCCTCCTCCCTTGGAAGACGCAGCAGGAGTTGTCGGAGTATCTTCAAGGGAATTGGACTGTGGAGGCAGAACGACTGTTCTGGAAGCTCCTTATGCAGATTTCCATCCTGAACGGCACCAGAGTCAACCCTGTCACCTTGGGAGATTTTACCTCTTGGCTGTCCAATGCCTTTTCCTTTTCTAAAGAATGGGCTGGGATGCTACTTTGGGGTGTCTTGGTGTTTGTGGGTTGTGTACTTTGCCTCTGGCTGTTATGTTGTATGAGATGCACTCAGGCTTGGCAGATGGCTGCTGTTATTCAAGCCCTGATGGCCATAGATGAAGACACCTCGCCTGAGTTCTGGTTGGCCCCTCTTAAAAGTCTGTAATGATTTCCTAGCAGACTGGTTTGCCGATACTTCCCCAGCTTAGGGGCAGACTTGATGACTTCCACTGTACCACCTCAAAGGATGACAGAGTAAGAAAACTCAATTTTGCTGACAGAGTGTCACAATACAGTGCAGGGGATGTTTCATACAGGATAGATTCCTCGAGAGCATGTCAAATTGCATGGAGGTTTCATGTCATCCTGACCTATCCCCCCCACAATAAAAAGAAAAAGATTTGACCTCTGTTACAGCCAAGTCTGCCAGCAACGTGCTGGTGGCATCTCCTCCTAGTCCAGATCTCTGCAGAGACAGACTGGTGGTCGTGTCTGATGGTGGCCTGATTTCCTATCAGTCACTTGTCAAAGGCTGCTCCCTCAGGCCGGGGTATTTGCTGGCCAGATTTGTAGGACTTCATATTTAATTAATAAAGAGGGGGGAGATGTAGAAAGTGGCAGTTGCTCCGGAACGGCAGTTGCTCCGGAAAACCCGGGCTCCCTCTTCAGGCCCTCCTCAAGAAATAGCCCTCCCGAACGGGCAATATGCTAATGGATGTGGCTTGTGGCACTAATGAACGGGCCATATGCTAATAAGGTGTATCTTGGTGCACCAATCTGCAACCACTGTGACACCCTTCCCCCTTCCCTGGGAGAGTATAAAAGCAGCAGCTCTGCTGCTGTCCAGGGTCCTGGGAATCTACTATCAAGGTGCTCCAGAATAAAGCTGACTAAGAAGATCCTGGTGGTGGCGGGTCTTTCTTGCTGGTCTAGTGAGGTGCGCCGCATCTCCCCTCATGCCTTTGCTTCAGTTGGCTCTCTTTCCTGTGGAGGCTCCCATGTTTCTATTGAGCTAATGAATCATCTGAGCTTTCCTCTTGCTTGACCTGGATTCTGGAACCACACAAGGACTGTGCGGAGGAAGAGGGAATCTCTTGCCCCTCCCTGCCATAAATCCAATGATTCTACTGACCCCTCCTCTTTTAAGATGTAGTAGAGAGCTCAGCTTTCACACACATCTCGCTCTCTCTCTCATGATGTTTGATCGAATGCATGATTCTTATGGCTGCCTCATAAATATACAAGCTGGTGGCTGGGGCCCTGGATGCTTTAGGGCAATAGAGTAATGAGCTAGAGAATGAGAGCCCTAAAGGAGGTGCTAGGACATATGTTCTGCATTGCCTTGTTCATATGGAGAGACAGACAGACAGACACAAACACACACGGAGGGGGAGGAGAGTGAACTTAGCACCTCCAGGATCAGTACGTAGGAGAATCAGAAAAACAGAGTAAAGAGTATTCATGTATCCTAGTTTTCTTTCTGTCACTGTGATAAAATATTTTTGAGTAAAATCAACCTGGGTACAGATGGGTTTATTTGGATTACACCTCTGGGTCATAGTCTATCACCAAGGAAGCCAAGGCAGGTACTGAAGCTGAAAACATTGAGGAATGCAGCTCTCTCCCTCTTCCCTCCCTCCCATCCTTCCTACCTCCTTCTCCCCCTCCCTGGCTTTCTCATAGAATCATACTACTTACCCTTTTTAAATACAGTCCATATCAACCTACCTGTTGGGGTCCAGGACTCACGTCACAACCACAGGAACACCAGTCTCCATCAGACAGGGATAACTTATTGAGCACACACCCCAGGACTGATTGACCAGGGCCACAGTCTAGATTCAGGAACTGAACTGTGACTCTGAGTCTATGTGCAACAGGACTTTTTAAGCCCAGGATCTACAAACATTGGTACCAAGTTACTCCACCAATCAGGATTTAAGGATGGGGGATTTCCTTAGGAACATGTCTTTGTTGTACATTTATCCTGTTCCCATTGATTGGGGTATTCAACTGTGGCAGGGGACTTACCTTATCTAACATTCATGTCTTAACTTGTCTACTAGGGTACCAGTTACCCACGTACATGTCTCTTTCTGCCAAGCAGGATGTCAGTTCCCAGGGATGTCTTGGGAACTTAAACTTTACTCAACCCCTAATCAAAAGGGAAGGCTTATTTTAGATAGGTCATTATATCTCTTATGTTGGGGGCCAGGGGCAGCTTATAAAAGCAAATACCATAAAGGTTATACAGGTGCAGGAAGTGCTTCGGGGCAGCTGGCTCAGCTCCAAGCTTATTGTGGGTAAAGCAGTTCTACTGACTTCTATCATCATTGGTTTCCAAGGGCATAGAACATAACAGAATATGTAATCAACCTTGGCATTAGAAGGTTTCCTGGTAACAGCAGAAACATAGCAGAAAGTTTCCTTATAATGTCAGGCAAGCCAGGGAACAGTTACCTCGACCTTAACATTTTACCTAGGCCTTAACACTACCTAAGGATGGGGCCTCCCACTCTGGGATGGAGCTTCCTACATCAATTAATAATAACACACACACACACACACACACACACACACACACACACACACACACGTACACCCACAGACATTCCCAAAGGGCAACATGTTCTAGGCAATTCCTCAGTTGAGATTTGTTCCATTAGGTAACTCTGGGCTGTGTCAAGTTGACAATAGACTAACCGAGGTGTCAGAATAACATAGAGCTGAATTTGTACTGAAGGTTGAATGGTTAAAGGGCACCTACCATTTGTACTGTCAACGAGGCCAGGATGCCATGACCACCACCTGTCCTTGACAAGTTCTTACTGTTGCGATAAGACATAACAGAATTTGAATTCCAAGGAAGTCAGTCTGTTTCTGTCTCCAGGCAGCCTGCACAGAAACCCAGTAGAACCCACAAGAAAAATTATTATCTCAATGAAGAAGTGATTTTAGTGGTGTAATAAGAAATAGACCATCATGCAAACCTTCCTCCTATCCGCCTACGTCCACTCCTTTAAACCTTCCCTCCAGTGTCCCCTGCATGCTTTACTATTTACCTCTTACACCCCACCCTACCTCTCTCCACATAACTCTCAGGGATCCTTCTTCCTCTTCCTCTCTGCCCACACCCACTCCAACTTTTAAACACATTATCCAAAAACTCAAGTCTAGGACCCTCATAAAACATACAGAATTCATCTTCCTGAGACTGGCTTAGCTCGCTCAATATAATACTTTCCAGTTTTATTCATTTTCCTCTGGGCTGGGGAAGAGGGTTGATCAGAGATGTAAAGATGCCTCCTACTTCATCAGCCAGCTAAAACATATGCCATTAATAAAAAGGAGATTAAACAGACATTCTCTTCATGGGTGGTTAACACTGCTCCAAGAAGCCATTGATTTTCAAACCCAAATCCCTGGGTTTGTGGGACACCTTCCTACAAGGATCTCTGAAAATAATACCAGCTGTTGTCATTGCTGCTAGGTCCTCACTGAGCTGAAGGAAGATGCCACAGACTGTGCATGCAGGATACAGAGATGCCACATTGGCACGGAGCACAGGCCGTCGGGAAGAAGCGTGCTCAATGACTGTAGACTCTGGCTGCTACAACCCTGGGCTTCCTGGCAAGATGGACCACTGCTGTAACAATGGCAGGCATGTGCTGTGGGTCACCAAATACCTTCTGATGGGAAATACAGTCTGTTCCTTGGGAGGGAATACCCCCTCTGGCACTGTAGAACTGGGCAAAAGCCCATAGACATGGGGGCCACAGGTCCTATGGGCTAATCTACTATTGGTGTTTTTCCAAATGGACATATATTTAAACTACTTTCTAAATATTTATATTTATGTGCATATATTAGTGCTGCTCTCAGTCCTAGTCAAAGAAAACTCTTCAGTAGGTAATGCTTAAAGCAGGTCTCATTACTTGTCAAGTGAGACAAAGATGTCAATTCCTCTGAGGCCCGTGATGGATCTTGGAACATCATGGGAGAGGGGACAGGAGGGAAATAGGAGCTGAAGGAGGGAAGATGTGAGGGGAGACTGTTTTCCAAATGGTGTGATGTTTGCAATCCATGGCTGTGACTACCTACATGGAGTCAGAGAGAGAGAGAGAGAGAGAGAGAGAGAGAGAGAGAGCAAAAGAAATCAGAGAGTTGGAGCAAGAGCAAGAGAGAGAGAGGGAGAGGGAGAGAGAGTAGAAGGGAGAGAAAGAAAGAGAGTGAGAAAGAGCAAGAGGGAGAAGTGGCAAACAAAAGAGCAAGTGAGAGAGCTAGAGCAAGAGTGAGAGCGAGCGAGAGGGAGCGAGCAAGCATGAGAGAGCAAAAGAGAGAGCTAGAGAGAGAGAGCAAGAGGGAGAGAGAGCAAGTGAGAGGGGAGATGTGATGGAACAGATGATTACTTGGGAAGAGGGAGGTTGGTGGTGGTGAGAGGGGGTGCAAGAGGCCAAGGGAGAAGTGGAATGTGGTCAATGATACATTGTATCTCTTTACTGTTGTCAAAAAGGTAATTGAAAGTGTTGTGGTATTTCATTATACTATCAATAAACAAGTGAAGTTGAAAATAGATTATCAATGATAAAGGCATGAAATGTATCAGTACTTAAGAAACTAGTCTAAGTTGTTAAAGACACCTGCTGAACATCAGAACAAGGCAGAAAACTCCAGTAAGTAGGGATTTCTGGTTCCCTGTTGGCAAAGATTAATATTTTAAGGCTTCAGTTTGTCCAACTTCCATGTGTTAGTTTTTCTTTTGATGTGGAGTGCTGTTCTGTAGTGTTGTGTGGTATAGGTTAGTATAGTATTATCCTTTAGAAGCCTGTTCAGTTTCTAATGAAAGACAGAAAGGAGGTGAATCCAGATGGGAGGAGATGTGGGAGGACCTGGGAGGAGGAGAGGGAAAAGAAATCATTATCAAGATATATTATGTGAGAAGAAAAATCCATTTTCTTTTTTTCTCAATGTATTCTTCTCTCAAGCCATCCATCACATCCCAAAGTCAATTTCCCTCCCCCAGAAAAGAGAAGGCCGCCCAGGGGTAGCCACTGACACACAGCATAGCAAGTCACAGTAAATCTAGGCACACACCCTCATATCCAGGCTGGACAAGGCAACCCAGTGGGAGGAAAAGGGTCCTAAGAGCAGGCAAAAGAGTCAGAGACACCCCAACTCCCACTGTATGAGTCCCACAAGAAGATCAAGCTGGACAACCGTCACATATATGCAGAAGACCTAGCACAGATCCTAGCAGCCTCCATGACTGTCACGTCAAGAACAAAGATATTTTAAGACATGGTTTTTCTCTGAGTGGATCTGCAGCTGTTGCCAGGCAAATCCTGGGGAGCCTCTACTTTTCTTCTTTTGATAATTTGACAAATGGATTCTAAAATGTACATGAAAATCCAAAACCACTTGATTGAGAAGAAAGGAATTGTAAGGCACATCACCTCATTTGGTTCCTCAAAAATGCTTGTGTGGGGGACACGGGATTAAACTCAGGTCCTCACTCTTGGCATCAAGCACCATTACCACTAAACTAACTGTTAATAAAGTTGCAATAGTAATTCACTGCAAAATGGGTTCTTTTTCAAATGTGTGGCTAGAGCGACTGTATATCCATGCAAAATAACATAGATTTGGATTAATGCCTGGGACTAAATGGAAGAATTAACTAAGAGTTAACCACGAACTTAAACCTAAAACCTCAAACTGTGAAACTTCTGCTAAAAACACAGAGGAGCTGGATTAGACAAAGGCATTTAGATATGACACTCCGAGCCCTTCACTAACAGAGTGAGTTGATAAGCTGGCCTCCATTAAAATTAAAAATTTCTTCTCTTTACAAGATACGCTGAAAGAATTAAAGATAAGTCACAGGCTGCAAAGAAACATTTGAAAATCATATATTTGATAAAGGACTTCTTTCCAGAATTTATAATGAGCTCTCAAAACCCAATACAAGAGTGACCCTGTGCAAAGAAAACTGCACAGGTTTGAAGGTGTACTTAGGAATAGTCCATGCAGGATACCTGTAAGGGAGGCTTCGCTCAGGACAGCAGCAAGCGTGGGTACAGGGACGTCTGCAATGAGCTGTTGCAGTGGAGGAGAGAAGCATGGACCAGAGGGGAATTGGAGTCAACGAGTGGGGGAGCTGGGTGTGAGGGCATGAGAGTCAATTTATAGAAAATGTCTAAGAAACATCAAGGATGAAGGGAGGTGTAAGGAAACCTAACAGGGTGGTCAAGAACAATTACTGCTCTTCCAGAGGATCTGAGTCCAGTTCCCAGTACCTATGTTGGGTAGTAGTGTATAGCCTCTACTGACCTCAGCACCAGGGATCTTACTTCTATGGGCACAACACACACACACACACACACACACACACACACACACACACACACACACTCTCACACACATACATGCACAAATTAGACACACACACATGCACACATATGCACACATCACACACAGACACACTCATATGCACATATCACACACAGACACACACATATGCACACAGATGCAAACATTACACACATTCACAAACATGCATACACCCATTACACAACACACACACATGCACACACACATCATACAACACACATATACACATGCAAAGGCCAGGGTGATTGAGCCCCACTGGAGAAATCTAAGTATCTGCAATCACCCTGCAGAGTGTCTATCAAAGCAAACTTCTCAGGCTTCAATTTCTATAACTGGATTTTACTGAAAAGTGGGCTATGGGGAGATGGTGGAGCAGTAAAAGCGTGTTGTATAGCCTGATGACCCAGGTGTGATCCCAGCGTCTTACATGGTGGAAGGAGAGAAAGTAGTCCTCTGACCTTGCCCTCCACCACACACATGCGTATGAGCACGCGCACACACACACACACACACACACACACACACACACACACACACACAGAGAGGGAGACAGAAAGGGAGACAGAGAGAGAAGACTTTTTTTTTTTTTTAAGCAAAAGAGAGTCTGGGAGAAGGTTCTGAAGCCAGACTGGTTTGATAAAGCAGAGAACCTCTGTCAGACTCTATTTTGTCTAGTGAACTGGGTACAGAAGATGACAGATAAGCACAGGATAAAATGCTTGGTGCTGTCAATCATGCAAATTAGAGACAATGACATGTCCCCTGCTAGACTCAAAATGAGAAAGGCCCAGATTGAGCGGCCTGGCTGCAGGGAGCAGTGTGGTGGACATGGGAACTGGAACCCACGCAGTTATATAGGGGTGAAATGCTAAGGTCACCCTGTGAGCTGATTTGGCAGTTTCCTAGAGATATGTGAAACTGTGCCCTGGGATCCAGTCACTGCACTCCTAGGCATCTACCCAAGAGAACAGGAACATCTGGATGTTCAAAGGCAAGCACACAACTGTTCACTCAGCTTTGTTGGCAAGAGCCAGACCTTAGACATGCCTGCAAACACCCATCCAAGTGTGAATGTATGAACACTCAATCGCTCATGATGAGGAAGGGGAGGCAGGTGAGAGAGGTCAGCAGAGAAGCTACAGTAGCCATGGCAACAGCTCAGGGGAGGAGCATGGACTGTGACTGTGAATTCTGAGAATGGAGGGGCAAGATCTAGCCCATGATCCAGCAAATATCCTTGCCCTTTATGGGCTCATCACCTAGGGTGACCACCTTCTACCCTGAAGTACTCAAAACTCAGTAGATCCCCTTATGACCCAGTAGAGTCCTTGCCCCTTAAGGAATCATAACCCAGCACAATCACCCTTTCTTGACAAATGACTCAGCACAATGACCATCTCTTGACTCATCACTCAGCACTATCACACTGTCTTGACTCATGACTCTGCATGATCACCCTGTCTTGACCCAGAATGATCACTGTCCTTTGTGCTGAATTATAACCCAGTACAATCCCATACCCCATTCTAACTCGACTGTAGGAAGATGGCTGGTGGAAAGACAGACAAGACCCTAAGGGAGAACAGAGAAGGGAGTCTGGAAAGCCTATCTAAGATCCACAGGGTAACACTCCTGGATGAGACAGTGTGTGGCAGTCTGAGGGTCCAAGGCTGCTCTAGGTAGAGAGGACAGCTTTGGGGAAACTAGCTAGCAGACAGGCCTACCCAGTGAGTATGTGTAACCTAGACAGACCAGTGGATAGGACCAGGCACCGAGCCCAGAGCTCACCAACCATGCAAAAGCAGGGCACTGGGGAGGGATAGGAACACCAGCAAGGGTGACTTAAAGGTTCTGCCTCAAGTGCAGTGCCCAAGATGGGTCAGCCTCCAGGACAGTGAGACTGCCAAGCAGCCATCCAGCTGGGGAACCTTGCCACTGATCAAATGATGCTGCAAGTCTGGAGCGGAGAAGCTCTTCATAGCAGAGAAGCTCTTCGTAGCATCCCTTGCACGCTGTAGGCCTGCTCTCTCAAACTGTGAGCCGGGAGGAACCTTGCTTTCTCACAGAGCTTTGCCAGGTGTTTTGTCATGGCCGTGGGATAAATAACAGACAGTGAGTGAGCACTGTTCTGCCAGGCCCTTCTGCTCAGAGGCTGTGCTGTGTCCTAGATGCAATACAGCCAGCAGGTCACGGACCAAAACCACCATGGCTAGCCACCAAAGTAAGCCCCTCCCTTCTCCTTTGCCCCCACCCCTAAATATCTCATCACAACAAGGAAAAAACTAACCCAAGGATAATCCAGTTATGACCACATCAACAGGACCTAAAACAGGGTTTCTTAAGATTTTTCCATCCCCCTTTTTGCCGAAGAAATTTTTACATAAGCCTGTGCATAAATAAATTAGATGTATAAATAAAACATTTATGGCTAATACATCATAAGGATATTTGTTTTAAAAACAATTTTTGTTGTACATATAATTTTCCATCTTATTAAGGAAGAAAGTAAATTTGCATGTGGAAACAAATGCACTTGGTTATTTTTAGGAAAAGAATTAAATCTTGGCTGAATGTTTGAGACTGCAGGACACGGCATCTTTGATGTATTTCAGAGTCGATATTTTGACTAAGAACCCCAAATGCTGCTTTAAACACATAGTAAAACATGCAAAAGTTTGGCTAATGTCACTTCAGAAATTGTTGGAAATTCTATCCTAATTATAAGTCAAAATTCATTGAATTTTTTTTAAATGAAAAGCCAGGGGGCTGGAAAGGGTTGTTCAATCATTAAAAAGGATTTATTGCTCTTGCAGAGGACCCAAGATGGGGGTTCCCAGCACCAGTGTCAGATGGTTCACAATCATCTTCAGGAGATCTAATTCTCTCTTCTGTCCTCTGAGGGTACGGAATTCACATGTATCACACACACACACACACACACACACACACACACACACACACACAGAGTGTATCATCTGCTTTCTTCTCCCTTGCGTACATAGATAGTATTAAGAGATCACACTGCCTAGCACCACAGAAGACAGCGGCTGTTGTGAGAAGGAGGGCAGGCAGCTTTTGTAGGAAGCAGGGGGCTGGCTCTCAAATCCTGTTTTTCTCTCACATTGACCCCGGGCAGAGCTTTTATATTAAATTAAATTACCCCTGAAGTGAAGTTTTTATCCAACACTCAGCTTTTGCAGTAAAATTACAATTATTATACAGACCCAGAAATGAGAGCCCCGGTACACCATGTAATCTGGAAGAATTCTACTGTAAGAGCGGCCTGCCCCCTCCCACTGTACGAAGCTCTGCCAGGCAATCCTCCCTCCACTCTCCTGGTTTGTGTATAATACCCAGAATGCAATACAATAAAACCCCTGATCTGCGATATTAAATAGGTCATAAAAGTGTCAGCAAGAATAACTTATTTTTTCAACTGTCATTAAAAATGATATATAATTAAGATACACCATAAAAGATGATTAAAATAGCCATCTCTATAAATTCCAGAGGGATCGTGTTTTCTGCTATTGTGTGCAAAATGTTAATGGCCGGAGGTACATGTTGGGGAGGGGGAAATGACAAGCCAGGAATACTCTATGGGGCTTGGCATAAAACTTGTTTGTCATTTAGAGAATGACAGAGAGCAGCCAGAACCTCTGGGTGCCTGTGAGTCTGGAAATTGGCTAAAATTGAGAGACCAGGACTCATATACATGGCGGGTCACACACATCCCACTGCTTGCATGTTTTACATATTAAAATGGCAGGGGTTTTCCCAGTCCATCCATTCTTGTTGTTATAAAATCATGGCCATTAGGTCATCTATAAAGACAAGATTCTCTCTTTTGTATATTATCTCTCCTCTTTCTCCTCTCCCACCTCACCTCTCTGTCTTCCCCAGTTTCCTCCTTTTCTTTTTTCTCCTCAGTGTCTCTTCTCTCTCCCTTCCACATCTCCCCATTTTCCTCTGCACTGCTGGGGAAGGA
This sequence comes from Mus minutoides, assembly GCA_902729485.2. NCBI lineage: Eukaryota > Metazoa > Chordata > Mammalia > Rodentia > Muridae > Mus > Mus minutoides. Next base: position 22,167 of record CACVCL010022311.1, on the reverse strand, counting down.
AGCCATGAGACTCTCATGCCATCATCTGTCCCTCTGCATCTGAGATGGTCCAGCATGGAGTCTCCTTTCCTGGAACTCCGTGCTCTTGGGAAGGAACACTTTCCACAGCTTCTGAGTGGTGACACCATACCAGCCTGTCACTCAGCTGCCCCTCCTGTGTTCCCCCATCCCATTCACACTATCTTGCTGGTTTCTCCTCACATAGAATCTTGGGCAGTCCTGGGGAGATGGCTCAGTGGGTAAAAGTACTTACTGCACAAGCCTGGAAACCTGGGTTTAGTCTCCAGAACACATTACAAACTGGATATGGTGGTGTTTGCCTGTGTGTACCTGTATGTGCCTGTGTGTGCCTGTGAGTGCCTGTGTGTACCTGTGTGTGCTTGGGAATGCCTGTGTGTGCCTGCAAGTACCTGTGTGTGCCTGTGAGTGCTTGTGTGTACATGTGTGTGCCTGTGAGTGTCTGTGTGTATATGTGTGTGCCTGTGAGTGCCTTGTGCACCTGTGAGTGCCAGTGAGTGCCTGTGAGTGCCTTGTGTACCAGTGTATGCCTGTGAATTCAGTCACACAGTGAGATGGGAGGCAGAGACAGGAGAATAGTCTGGAAGCTTGTGGAGCAGCCATGTTTAAGTATGTAGCCCAGCAAGACCACTGGATAGCAAGGTATAAGGAGAGAATTGACTCTCTCAAGTTGTCATTTGGCATCTACAGGCATGCTGTGGCATGTTTCCACACTATACTCGTGCTCGCGCGTGCGCGTGCGTGCACACACACACACACACACACACACACACACACACACACACACGTAATTTTTATAAGAAAGCATGGCTATTCATACTTTCATGGCCTACATACACTCATCTCTCCCGTGACTGTTCTTTCTTGCTCCTGGGGGATTCCCTTAGCTTCCTAGATTCTTTTAATTAGTTGCTTTATGCATCTGTTGGGGAATAAACTTCTGTTGAGAAATTCAGAGCCTCCAAAGGAAACCACTGACTTTGGATAAGAGCTTTCCTTTGCTGGGCAACTTCCCCAGCCAGGGATGTCATGCCTAGTAGCACACCTACCCTAATACTACTGGGCAGAGGAGGGCAGTGCCGGAAGCCTCCTGGGTGTAATCATCTGGATGCTGGCAGGTTTGGGATCCCTCATTAGCCCATTCCAAGTCTTTTTTCCCAGCAAGCAAGATAGGACAAACACAGGGACCTGGGAGTATCCTGGTTTCTAGGCCTGGGGTAGCTGGGTAGGGACACCCCAGAACTGTCCATGAGTCTTACCTTTGTGTTCTCCTGATGCTCAGTCATAGAGAGTGAGGCTGGAAGACCTCATGGATCACCCTCCTGTCAGCATTAAGTCATCTGCTGGGCTACTTTTTTCTGCAGAAGCAGTCATGTCCAGTAGGCAACCAAGTCTGGAGGTGAGGGTGCAGAGAGTGGCTTCGGCATTCCCGGGGCTGTTAGGTGAGAGCTGTGAGTCTGCCCTCATTCCAGTTGCAAAGGCTCATGGGACCTCTGATCTTTCACCTGAACCATTACTGCAAAGTCCAATTCTGATCATCGTGCAAGCACAGAGGCTTCGGGACTCCTCAGGCAACTAAATTAAAGTCTGACTCCCACCTCTGCAAAGATCATGTTCTCAGATCAACTGAAAACCAAACAGGAGAAGTCTTTCCTGCCCAGTTCTGCATCCTAGTCCTACCTGGGCACCATTGCTGAAAGGGAGGAGGCCTCAAAGGGAAGAAGCCAGGAGCAAGGAGAAACAAAACAGGGATGCAAAGGGCAGATCACAGGTGGGGACATCATGTAGCCCAAAGGGGTGTCTGCTGGAGGCACGTGTGTCACTAAGGGCCAGGGAGGGAGGAGTTTTCAAGGAGCTCCTGCCCCTCCCCCCAATTCATCGGCCAGTGGGAGAAGAGTAGCCAGGGCCCGTGTCTCCTGAACACCTTTTCCCTGACACGAGAAGAGTCAGAGGCTGAATGCTGAGTCTAGTGAGTTTTCTAAATGTCAGGGGGTGTCTATCCTGGGTGGGGTGTCTATCCTGGGTGGGGCTTCTGATTCGACTCACAAGTGGAGAATGGCTTGTGGCTCAGGAACCAGTGAGACCAGCACTTTCCCAGATGAATAGGTCTCTTAAGCACATGGTCCACAGAACGGTCAAGAACTTGAGTCTACCTGGAGTTAGTTACTGGAGATACAGCTGTGGATACTGGAGTTAGTTAGTTACTGGAGATACAGCTGTGGATACTGGAGTTAGTTAATTACTGGAGATACAGCTGTGGATACTGGAGTTAGTTACTGGAGATACAACTGTGGATACTGGAGTTAGTTACTGGAGATACAGCTGTGGATACTGGAGTTAGTTACTGGAGATACAGCTGTGGATTCCGGGGTAAGAAGAGTGGTTCTTGCTCCACAGTGATGTGTGGGCAAAGCTTTGCAAAGTGCAGATGGCTCAGTAGGTCAATTACTTGTCTCGTGAGTGTGGGAACACAAGCTCAAGCCTCCAAATCTGCAAAAAAGGGGGAGCAAGAAATCTGCCTTAGTCAGGGTTTTACTTCTGTGAATAGACACTGTTACCACGGAGACTCTTAAACTCTCATGAGGACAACATCTAATTGGGGCTGTCCTTATAGGTCCAGAGGTTCAGTCCATTATCATCAAGGAAGGAGCATGGCAGTGTCATGGTGCAGGAGGAGCTGAGAGTTCTACATCTTCATTTGAAGGTCACTAGGGGAAGACTGGCTCCCATGTGGTTAGGAGGAGGATCTTAAAGCCCACGCCCACATTGACACACCTATTTCCAGCAAGGCCACACCTCTAAATAGTGCCACTCCCTGGGTCAAGCATATTCAAATCACCACAGAGGAGGTGCAGACTAGTGAGCCCAGCTCCAGGAAGTTGGAGACATCAGAATCTCTTAGGTTCTCTGCTCATTCAGCTTAGCCTATCTGGCAAGCTTCACGCAAGTGAAAGGCCCAGTTTCGAGAAATGAGGTAGATTCTCTGGCCTTCATGTACATGCTCACATATACACACACAGCTTTACAGGCATGCATCTCTACACACATGAACACTGAAACATACACAGGGGATTTGTGGCAGGTGAGACTGGGGCCACAGCTGAGTTACAGAACTTGCCTAGCATGATGAGACCTGTAACTAATTAATTAGCTAATTAAGATTTTTTTTCAAGATGATCAAGGGTTAAAGGATGTCAGAATTCACAGTTCTCTCAGTCCAGTGTACCCTGACTTCACTCCTTTCTCTGGGTGCCATAGTAAAATATGAAGTGTCCCCTAAAGCTGATTTGCTGATGGTTTGGACCTCAGTGACAGGTGGTTGAGAAGTGGTGGGAGGTCTGATCTGGTGTGAGATACGACCTGAGCTTCAGACCACAGGGGCCTGACCTTTAAGGGGATGGCAGAACTTCAGCCCCTCCTCTTGCTTTTCATTTTCTCTCTCCAGCCATAAGATTTTGCTACATTGTTTACCTGAGCTTGTCACAGTATTCTGTTTAGACAACTGCCACCATGTGTCAAATTACATTTTCCCTCTTGTAAAGTATCTGAGATGATGGTTACAGTGTCAGGAAGATGACAAATACTATAGGAGTTATAGGAACCACCACAATCACTTCAGAGCATCCACCCAAGAACAGAGCCCAGACCAGGACACTCAACTCCCTGCCCCTTAGCACCTTCTCAGCTGGGGGCCTGGGTCAGGAGAGCTGTGCTCACCAACCACATACATCAATGTGTAAACTGAACTTGCAGACTTCCTTAGGGCAAAGGTGGAGCATGCTTCCTGGAGCAAGCCCTGGACCATTGCCAGAGGGCCCAGAGCTCTCTCCTGTGAGCTCACATTGAGAAAGCAGCCACAATTGCTCTTGCAGCTATGACTTCTATGACTCTCCTCTCATCTCCCATCTCCAGTGCTGCATGAGGAGGAGAGGGAGAAGGGCATGGGACAAGTTTGAGGCTTTTCTAGAGGTGGAGAACTTTGTGAGGACTCACAGATGCTGGCAGGTAGAAGGGAAGTTTCCAGAATTTGGGATGAGGCATCCCAAATTGCTCAGATGGAAACAGAGGCAGGGGCTAGAATGCACCTCAGGATGGATGCGCTGGCTGCTTCTCTCATTGCTGTGACAAAATATCTTGTGGGAATAGGACTGGGGAATCAGGGGTGAGAGACAACTGAGTCATGTGACAAATCTCAGGAAGTCCAACTCTGGAGTCCAGCATGAGGGCGTAGATCTGAGCTGACCAGCCCATGAGCTTACATACAATATTTGAGCCAATCCCAAGCCCCTAAATTCTTGGCCAGTCATATCTTGTCACACCATCACTGTGCTCCAATGAAAGCCCTCCCTGATGAGGTAACTCAGAAAGAATTGGAGGAGCTTCCGCACCTGTGAAGACAGAAAAAGCGGCCACTGCCCTGGTCTCAGGTTTTGTTTTTCTGTCACTGTTATACCAGGAGCCATTTCAGATCTAATGCTGTGTGTAGCAGGTCAAGACTCTTCCAGGAGTCACAGGAGTCTGTGGTGCCTGGCTCTCTATCCCATGTTTTCCTCCATGAGGTTGACTTCCACACGTCCCACAACACCTGACAGATACAAGTTTATTGAAGAAGAATTCACTTTGGCTCACAGTTTGGTAGTCCCATCCATCATGGAGAGGACGGCACGGAGGCAGGAGAGTGAGGCGGCTGGTCACACCTCATCTGCTGTCAGGAAGCAGAGAGACTAGTGATGGAGATCGGTTCACTTTCTTCTTTTATACAGTGGATGTCTTTGAGCCCCATTTAGTGTGATACAAAAAGTCCCTCACATACATGCCTGGAGGTGAGTCTCTTAGGCAAACACCAGATCCCATCCATGTGACAAGTGTAGTCAACCAGCACCATGGTGGGTAGAAACTTTGGCTGGAATGTGAAGAGAAAAGCCCCGGGAAGGGATGCCATGAACAGGTAGTCACAGGGCCTGGGGTCTCAGATGGTCCTGAGGAAACTTCCTGGAAGCAAAGTCTTGGATCCAAGTCCTGCCACAGTGTTTCAGCCACCTCAGGGTTCCATGCAGAACCTCACAGGGCCATTTCAGGAGCTCCAGAACTCTCCAAGGTCAGGAAAGTGAGCCAGGGGCAAGTCTGTGCAGCTCGGCTGAATGCTGTGGTGAATGCATTGGCACTCACACAAGAGCTCCTTGGTGAAGGGCGTTGTGAGCCAGGCTCCTCTTGGTACTGTATTAGAGCCCCATCCGTGGTAGGAAAGCCAACACTCCAAAGCTGAACTTCACACTGAGTGGGGAACTTGTCTGTGAGAGAAGTTGGAGTTCAACACGTGTGGGAAAGATTGTGGAGCTGTTTAAGAATAGAGAAGAAAGAGGAGCAAGGGGTTACCTGTGTGAGCTCAAATGCACAATTCCTTCATATCATCACTCAGAAATGCCCAGGACCTAGCCTGGCTCTCATTCTCCTGAGCCCCACCCAGCATTGCCCTCCTGCCTAGGCTTCAGGGTAGCACTCCCAGAGAAGGACCACACATGCGGGAAGGAAAGAATCCACGTGAGCAGAGCCTTCTTGAGGGAGCCTTCTCTTAGAGGGCTGAGGAAGAGGCCATAGCCCTGATCCCCAGTCATTCAGTGAGGCAGCCATTCTGACCTCAGAAGTCAGCCTCTGCTGCCTCCCAAACTTTGGCCTATGCAGAAAGAGGGGTTCTCAGGTTTTGCCCATGCCTGGTTGAGAGTCAGCTTGGAAATTTGCTCCACCCAGACACTTCCCAGGCCCAGTAAAGCTAATGCAAACTGACAGTTCGGCTTGGGGATGCTCTGAAGGAGCCAAGGCGTGAGGCAGTCTCTGCAACCCAGCTGATAACTTCAGGCCGAAAGGCAAATAAGGCAGGGAGAGTGTCAAAGGGACTCCTTAAGCCAACAGTTCTTAAATCCAGAGAAATGAATTGCCATCGAGAAGCAGAAGCCTGGAAATGACATCCCAGGAGAGGGTAAGACATAAAGGCACCGTAGGCAGGGAGGGCCAGGGACAGAAGACTGAGCCATAGCATGTCTGCCAGAAGCAATGCCCAGGGAGGGCAGCATCCCAGGGGCTCTGGACCAAGCATGGAACCCATGGGGGTTGGAGTAGCTGGGTCTTCACAGTTTGGGAGTCTGGGAGTCCAAGGCTGGGTGACCCTATCAGTTCCATTTCTGGTGGGAACCTCAAGGTGGCTCTTGCCGTATCCCAGAAAGATTGAGGGGAAAAGCGGGAAGCTAAGAAGGAGGGGTGGGCCTTCCTCTTTAGACCCATTTTCTTTGGAAGGTCCGCAGAGAATCATCATAATGAGCCTTGAGGAAAAACCACCTTTGCCCTTGGCCCCACCTCTGTCATCTTTTCATTCCGGTGCCTTTAATCAGGGTCCCAGCACTTGAAGCCTCGGAGACATCTATTGTGCAAGCCATAGCAGGCTCCTTTGGGTTCCTGCAGGATGAAGAAACCAAGAACTCAGCCTAGAAAAGTGGACTCAGGCTGATTGTCACAGTGGGTATTCAGATTTTTGACTGTGTCCTGGTTGCAAGACTAAGAATGTAGCTTTCCTAACTAATGTAATTCTTTCCATAGTCCTGCTAGGCAACTGCATTTTCTAGATCCACTGAGCAGGACAGACTGCCATCTTCTCTGGAGCTTCTGACAGTGTCCACCGCACCCAGAGTTGGGTCTACATTATTCCTCAGTCCCTCCTAGGTTTCTCTCCTAGGGTTCCTAGTCCTGCGTCTGCCATATGTCTTCTGGTTCATACAAATTTTCATCTGAACCTTTGTGTTTGGGGGTCATTTCTCAAAACATCTGTCATATATGGGAGTCAGTCGCTGTCACCTGAGACCCCTCTGAGTGTCTGAGACTCACACAAAGCACTCTGAGGATGATGTCACACTTTCCATACATGCCACCTGGACCTGTTCCTGTTGTGTGTGCCCTTGGGTGAAGTAGGAGAGCCCAAGAGTAGCCAGGATCCAGTGTGTGCTGGTGTGTTAACTAGAGGTCCAGAGGGCAGGTGGTCTCTTCAGCTCTGAGAGCAGAAGCTGTGTGGAGAGAGCGGAGGCAGGCAGAATGGAGAAGGCAACTGATGGTGGTAGGAATGGCCAACTTAGCCTGCTTCTCATCTTCAAGTAGGGACCCCTCTACAGCTCAGGGGCTCATGGAGGTGGACGCAGTGGGACATCCTACTCCACCCAGATTTATATGCTCTGGCTGCAACTCCTGCTTAGAGGGGTGCTGGTGCGAGTCTCTCATCTCCGGGGTCTGACACCTGCTGTGACTAACTGTAGGCTAGAAGCAGGGAGGTGTGACTTTCAGGAATGAGCATCAGCAGGACTCACAACCTCAACATCAGCCCTCTTGGAAAGAAGTCACTTGCCTCAAGGCAGAACAGGAGAGGGCTGTGGACCGGCTCAGTCTTCACTGTCTACTGGATGTGCTGGGCTCAGTGCTGGGCACAGCCATGCTAAAGCTCCCCCTCTCTGATACCACTGAGGACTGAGGGTCAAAGAGGTGATCCCAACTGCCCAAGGGGAACATGGGAGATGACAAAGGTGGCTGTCTTATGTCTTAGTGTTTTGTGCTGGCAGTGGTGGCTGGTGGAGTCCCTGTGGAGGGAACCCAGATGGAAGCAGGGCAGGGATGTGACATGAGATTCGGTTTCCTCTCAACTACATCCAGACCTCAGGGCTGCACACATAGGGAGTCCTCCCAGAGAGGAGGACATGAGCTTCCTCCTGCTCTGCATGACAGTTGCCTAAGCCCTTTTGTATAGGCTGAAAATAACCTTCCCGTGAAGTGTCCAGTTGAGTTATTCGTGGCGTTTTAACTGCTAGTTTGCATAGATAGCTCTGCAGTTGATCCAGCTGATTGAGACACAATCAGCTGCTTGCATACCCAGGCAAGCACGGAAAAGAATACAGCACCAGGGCTGTGCAGCCAAGCAGTGACCACAGGTGGATCTGGTCAGCCACACATCGAGTGGACCCCACAGTGCTGTCAGGGCCGGGGGAGCACCTGTGGACCTTCAAGTGTGGCTCTTCTCAGTCTCCAGGGAGGGAGTCAGGCAGAATATTCTCTCCACATTCCTACGAACAAAGAAGCATGGCAGAGTGCGGTGCCCGGCTCAGATCTTTTTCGTTTTATTCAGAAGACAAAGAAGCGAAAGTATTACCCTTTCAGCCGATCTGGGCCTCAGGTGCACACAGTGGGCATTTGTAAGCTGCTGCTCACAGCAGCTCATTGCGAGTTGGGATTACAGTGTGCTGAGAGGCACATTTGTTTATTTAGTTTGGGGAGGGGTGTAAGACAGCTAATGTGTGGAGGTCAGAAGGGCAACCTGTAGAGACTGCTTCTCCCCTTTCATCAAGAGGTGCCTGGGGATTGAACTCAGGTCCTCAGGCTAGGCAGCAAGCCTCTGTATCCACTGAGCCATCTTGCCTACCCCACTGCGCCTGTTTTAATGTGATCTGGTTTAGACTTTGCTCCTGACATTCACTACTGGGTCTCATCTGATGTCCCCACCTACAGCAGCATAATGGAGGGCTGCACAAAACCTGAGCTGGCCTTAACTGCCTGTAGAGGCTTGGATGAGGAATGTTCACCACGGGCTCATGCATTTGAACACTTGGTCCCCAGTCAGTGCTCTCCCCACCAGAAACTTCTGTGAGAGTGGAAACAATTAGCAGTTTCTCATATTACATATCTAGAAAGGTCTTTATACAGGAGCCTTCTTTTTTCCCTTTTATTTTTTAAAAATTGATTTATTTAATTTCTACTGATAGGTGTATGTGTCTGTGTGGGGGTGTATACATTCCTGTGAGGGCTAATGCCCTCAAAGGCCAGAGGAAGCATCAGATCCTCTGGAGATGGAGTTACAGGAGGTTGTGAGATTTCCATCATGGGTGTTGGGAACCAAACTCAGTCCTCTGCAAAAGCAGAATGCGCCCTTAACCACTGAGTCAACTCTCCAGTCCCCCTCATCCCCAGTGAGTCCATTTTAGGCACACTGCACATCCAAGCTATGGCAGTTCTGTGCCTTACCCTGAGGACATTTACAGAAGAATGGGGACTTGGCTCCTGCCATCTCTGCACCAACGTTCATGGTGGCGATTGCCTTGCCATGGAACAGCTGGCCTGGGCAGCCCATACAGATTCAAAGGACAACCTGAAGGTTCTCAGGCCAGGTCAAGGAAACCCACTTCCATTGTGCCTCCATCTTAGTTAGAGTTACTATTGCCACCAGAGCAGCTTGGGGAGGAAAGAGCTTATTGGCTTACAATTCCATATTGTAGTCCAACACATAGTTCCTTTCTGGAGGAAGTCAGGACAGGAGCTCAAGCAGGGCAGGAACCTGGAGGCAGGAGCTGATGCAGAGGCCATGAAGGGTGCTGCTTCCAGGCTTGTTACAGTGCTTACCCTATGGCTTGCTAATGGACTAGGCCTCACCTCATCAGTCACTAATTAAGAGAATGTCTTACAGCCTGATCTTATGGAGGCATTCATCTCAGTTGAGATTCCCTATTTTCAGATGAGCCTAGCTTTTGTCAGCTTGACCTAAGTCTGGCCATCACTGCCTCCTCGCTGGGAATGTTTTTACTACCTGCTTCTCTGAGGTTGCAGCCCTGGTTTATCAGACACATTGGCCTTGAACTCCACTCTTGGAGGTTCACATCTCTTGCCTTCAGCCTCTTAGCCCATGTTATCCCATGCTAGCCCATGTTATCCCATGCTAGCCCATGTTAGCCCATGTTATCCCATGCTAGCCCATGTTATCCCATGCTAGCCCATGTTAGCCATGCTAGCCCATGCTCCTCACTGGAGCTCACCTGTGGTCACTCACTCTCCAACTTACCTCTGCTTTCTGTTGTGGACTTTGCTTTCCATTCAGTAGTGCCAACTGTGATAGATCCAGCCTTCCCAGGTGTTCAGAGAAAAGATCCTGCTAGGCTCCCTAGACTGCTATACTCCAAATAGATCTTTTCCTATGCTCTTTTATTTCCTAATGTGGGTTTTCACACATTACAGCCTGGCATCTCTGTGGTCTGTGATAAATGTCTTGTGCTTGGGTAGAAGTTCTACCTACATTGCCTGTATCCTGTGGGCGTACCCCATTCTGGAGGTGAGACCCCTTTCATCTCAGCTGTGGACAACCCATTCTTAGCAGTAGTGCAGACCCTCAAGTGGTTCTCTTTCTTATTTATGCCGAACTTTTATAGGTCACCACTCTTTACTCCTGTATTTTATAGGTCCATTAAAGTTTTTATTTATTGTCTGCTTTTATATATGGGCAAGGGTGCACACACAATATTCGTGCCAAGGCAAACATGTGGAGGCCTCACTCGGATGGACCTTTCTACCATGTATGTCTTTGAGATCAAACTCAGGTCATCAGGCTCAGCTGTGGGCACCTTTACCCACTGAGACATCTTGCTGGCCCCATTTCCCCACGTTGTTGTTTAATCAAGATTTCACGGAACCCAAGCTAGGTTCTCTCAGTAGCTGAGGATGACCTTGAACTTCCGACTGCCTGCCTCTATCTCTGGGCTGACAGCCATGCAAGACCATGGCCAATTCGTGCAGTGCTGGGCTTGAGCCCAGGGTCTCGTGCACACTAGGCCAGCCTTCTACCAACCAAGCTTCACGCTCAGCCTCCTGCTTTTCTTTTAAATATTTTAGGCTGCTCTCTTTCCTTTGATCAACTTAAATTGCCCTTTGATGTGTCTAAGTAGGATATGCTTTTAAATTTATATTTGTAACCCATCCTCCAGTTCTCCTGTGAGCCTTTTCCAGTGGAGAATATCTTTCTTCTCAAAACTGTGACATTCTGGGGTTTCCCTGTCTCTCTGCTTCCTGTGTGGGGATCCTCTGGCGTGGTGTCCACTCTGCTACATCACTTCTGACTGACACAGATCGCACAGGAGTCAGTGTCTGCATTTCCAATCAGGCCTTGGTCCATCCTTCTCTGTTCTCATCACTGCCGACACAGATCACGCAGGAGTCAGTGTCTGCATTTCCCATCAGGCCTTGGTCCATCCTTCTCTGTTCTCATCACTGCTGACTGACACAGATCACACAGGAGTCAGTGTCTGCATTTCCCATTAGGCCTTGGTCCATCCTTCTCTGTTCTGTCTCTCTTGCCCTGTGGATGGGCTGCTCACATGGCCTGTCAGCTCCCCCGGGGTTCCTTGTATCCTCACATCCCATCCACCTCCTGGAATCATGTCCCACCTGGGATCACCTCCCTCTCCATACTTGCTTGATCCTGCCACGTGGCTTTACAATCTGCAGCCATCAATCTGAAGACATAGATCTTTCTTTTAATTTTCACTTTAAATTCTTGCTGTCTGATCCGTGAATTCTGTTTTGTCTGGCACAGGCTGGCGGTTATGAAATAGCATGTGTGCATCTGAGATGCCTCTGCCTTGCCACCAGAAGTCTACTGTGTGGGCTGATAAGCACACCTGCCAGATGGGGAAAAAGCCACAGCCCCATCTCAAGTCCCAGTCTTAGGTTCTGTTTGGGAAACAGGGTTACTTCTCCAACAGCATCTTCCAGGGGTGGTGGTTCTCCCCCACCCCAAGATTATTTTTTTATGTTCATTTGTGTTTTGCCTGTGTGCATGTCTGTGCGAGAGTGCCAGATCCCCTGGAACTGGAGTCACAGAGAGCTGTGAGCTGCCTTACTGGTGCTGGGAACAGAAGCTGGGTACTTTGGAAGAACAACCTGTGCTCTCAACTTCCAAGCCATTTCTCCAGCCCTGGGGATGGCAGTTCTAAGAGAAGATTCCCAGAGCTGTGGTCCAGGATCACCACTGTTTTCTCCCACAAGCTTCAAGCAAATATACGGATATTGTGCTTTGCTCAGGAGCACAAGCTACCCCAGGAGTGGCTCTGGATTAGCCAATGGCCAACTGAGAGGGCCGTGAGGATGGACAAGGAAGCCCAGGGAACACCAGTGTGGCTTCTCATCTCTGGCTCCCTGGGAAGTGGGTTGCGCTGAAGGAAGCCCTGGTGGATCACAGTAGGTAACAAGCCAAGTGCCTCCCTAAAGGGTGCTGAAGCTGTGAGTGGCTGGGATCCCCTCCCCCAAGATGACCAGATACTTTGTTGCCTCTTCTCTTACCTTGTGCTTGAGTACTGAGTTTATAAGTTTTGAGGAATTGCAGCTGCTGCTTGGAAACCAGCCTCCAACCTTATCTACTGCATTTCTCCTAGGGCCTCCTGGAGTTCAGTTCTGCATTTCCCAGCAGCCCTTGGTGGTCTGATCACTGTGGGTGAGCAGAGAGTCTAGAGTCTGTGTAGGCGGATGAGCTGCAGGAAATTTGCAGCTTGGGAGCACCAGGTCCACGTGGTGATGTCTGCCAGGGCAGGAAGCAGCAGCTGATGTGGTTCATTCCTGGCTTGCCCAGTGGACATTTCCCCACGACCCTGTTTGGAAATCAGTTTTTGAACCTGTAACTCTTCTCTCTGATGCCAGACTTGCTTCCATCCACATCACGATGCAATCAATCTTTATTCATTTATTGATAACCCATTCATTAATAAATAATAACGCATTCATTAATAACTTAGTAATGCCCTCCATCTTCATTCATTCCGTCTGAGGAGCGTTTATGAAGTGCCTGCTCCCCGGCAAGCCCTGCTCTGATGCAGGGTTCATGCTAAGGAACAAAAGATAATGCACATGAGCCTTTGGTCTGTTAATGCTGGTATCTCTGTGTCATGCACAGGAGCCCTTGACCTGCTAATACAGGGATCCCTATGGAATGCACAGGAGTGCAGGCATGTTGATGGAATGTCTGTATAAAAACACACAAGGAGCAAGCAGATTAAAATCAAGTGCAGTGCTAAGAGGGGGGGTCTCTGGGAATGTAGGGAGAGAGTGGCCAGGGAAGGCTTCTTGGTACAGCTCTTATTGAGACAGAGGCTCAGACACGGAAGAAAGCAGGGAAACACTAGCCTAGAGCTCTGGGCACATGTGACTGGAGCCAGGCGACAGATGGGGCAGAGCAGGAGTAATGATGGCAGGCAGGTGATGGAAACTTAGTCTGTGTTGTATTGATATAGACAAAGACCCCTGGTAACTCTCTCCTGCTCATCTGCCCTGCTTTAACGTTATGGCATCTAAGATTCACTCTCTGGGAGAAAGGTGAGAGGGGAGGAGAGGAGGGGAGGGGAGGGGGGAGGAGAGTATTGGGAAGGTCAGAAACACCTGGCTTTGAAGGCCCTCTGATCCTCAGTTTAAAGGACTCAATAGTTCAAGGCTTCCTTATTGGGTAAAGTTCATATTCTGAACCCCAGCAAGGTCCAAGAATGAGGCTGGGGCACTGTGGTATCCATGACCAATCCAGAGAAGATGATGAAGGACAGCCATAGATGGAAGACTTTGGGAATCTTGACACATTTCCTTCTGTGACCTTTATGGCTCAGTATGTGCTGATCACATCACCTAGTACTGGGGGGGACAGTCCCAGGCTCTGCCTACAGGCGCTGTGCCATAGTCACCTATCCATCAATGTAACAAAATATCTGAGATTATCAATTTGTCATGAGAAGAGATTGGATTTGGCTCACTGATATGAGGGTACCAGCCCATGGTGATTTCCTCTGTTGCCTTGGGACTATGGCTGAGACATCATGAGGAAAGCACGTGGTAGAGGGAAAATGTCCTTACTTCCAGGAAGTAAAGAGAGAGAACAGGAAGACACTGAAGTCCCACACTCCCCACAAGGAATGTCCCCTAGTGACATAAAGAGCCAGAATCTATCTTTTAAAAGTAACATTACCCCTCAGTAGCACCACACTAGAGGTAAAATCTCAACATAGTGTCCTAGGCAGCTTTATTTGTCAACTTGGCACAATAGATGACCAGAGTCATCTGACAGACAAGCCTAGATGAGGAACTGCCTAGATCAGGTTGGTCCACAGGCATGTTTGCGGAGGATTGCCTTGATTGTTAATTCAATAAGCCACAGACCACTGTGGGTGGCACCATCCCTAGGCAGGTGGTCCTGGGCTACATAGCAGGCTAAGCGAGAGTCAGCAGAGTCCCGGGAGTCTCTGCTTCCAGTTCCTGCCTTAATTTCCATTACCAATAGACGGTGCCTTGGAAATATAAACCAAATGAGTCCTTTCCTTTCCTAGGTTGGCTTTTGGTTTTACCACAGCAACAGAATTAAACTAGAACACATGGGAGACCTTTGGAAACATTCATTATCTAAACTGTCACGTGGTACAATTTAACCATTAGCAGCTACTTGATAACCATGTGTTTTATTAGTCTACTGTTGTATAGACTGAGCCAGCTGGGCACCTAGGTGTAAAGCTTTGAAGGACTAGAAGAACAATTAAGAGATTTTTCTGCACCTTAAGAAGACCTGAGTTCAGTTCCTAGAATAAACCTTAGGCAACTCACAACCGCTTGTAACTACAATCATTAGTAACTCTAGCTACAAGAGACATGATGCCCTCTTCTGGCTTCGGTGGGCACTGGACACATACACACGTACATGCACACATACACACACACACACACTTACACACACATACACAAACACATTTTTTAAATACAAATCAATCTCTGAGGTCCTAGCCTATAAATGAATATCCTGCTGTAGTTATTCCATAGATTTTGCATCCTGTATATGAAGATTACTCAAATGATTCCCAATTCATTTAAAATGGATCAGATGCACGTGAAGCTTCCCAGGAAGCACACATAAATACGCACAGACTGAAGTGTGTCACACTTGGGTTTCTCACAACAAAGACTTTGAATCTGAACTTGAACTTCAGCCTGCCCTGGCTTTGGGATGGAATCTGAAATGCTGCCTCCCACCCTACTCCCTTCTCAGTTCTCTGCCATCTCTCTGTAATTCTCTCTGAAACTCTATTTTTTCCAAGTTACAAATCTGTGAAAACGCTCCCAATTCCTCCACTCCTCAAGGCCAGACTTTGGCAAGATGATATGTAAGTGACTTGGCAGGGCAAGCTGGAGTGGCTGAAGCCGGAATGCTGGAGTTCTGCTCATTAATACGTTGTTAAATAATTAATAGGTTTGTGTTTAATTGCTTCTGTGTATATAATCTTGCTTTTTTTCCCCCTGAAAACCATCATTAATTTTCAGTTAGTTCCACTTGAAGTAACAAGGCCTAATGCTTCCAGTTGGAAAAAATGAATATTTATGAATACTTGTGCTGTCTGAAGTTGGAAGAAAAATAAGATTATTTAATTCCTTAATGTTTAAACAGGAGGGGGGTGTCCATTTTAGACTGTGACAATATGTTTATTTGGTAAGATTAGCTATCTGATCCCAGATGATTTCTCTAGAGAGCTTGTTAAATTTATTTCTATTGGAAATCTGTCCTCAAGAATTTCAGGGTTCTGGAAATCACATTCTGGACAGTGTTAGTTTGGTACAAACAGAAGTGGAACGTTCTTCATGGATGGTCACCTGGGCACAAGAGTGTGTTCTGAGGCCAGCTGAGCATGTGTGTGACTGAGCACAGAGCCCTATCTCTGCAAGGTTAGGGGATCCAAAGCTCAGACGCAGTGTTCTCTGCCTTCACGTGGCTTTAGGAGAGGTTGCAAGGAGGAGTGAGCTCTGTAGCTGGTCTTGGCTACTTTGCAGGTTCTTCTCTTTCTCACCCCTTATCCCCCCAGTTTTACTCCTTATCACTAGATAAGAGAGAAAGGACATAGGGGAGAGAAAGAGATAGAGATCCCAGAATCTGATTCCTTTCCTTCTGTTTCTTCTTCGAGCATGACAACTAAAAACCACAACCAGCCCCACTGAGCAGCCGCCCACGGCCATTCCCAGCCCCACTGAGCAGCCACCCACCGCCATGCCCACCGCTATTCCCAGCCCCACTGAGCAGCCGCCCACCGCCATTCCCGCCACTCGGGGTCGTAGCATTTATATGCCCTCCGAAGAGTTCCCAGAGTTTCAAATATCACACAATCGCAGAAACTGTCTGTAGCTGGCAGAATCACACCCCTGTAGAGCATGAGGCAAATCACAGTCAGCTGCTGTAGACAGTCTGAAGCAGCCCCATAACCCCATGCCTGGGAATAAAATAAAAACATATCCTTAAAATATTTCTCTGTGTGTTGTTTATTTGTTTGTTTGTTTGTTTTTGTTTGTTTGTTATTAAGAAACCAAAGTTCCAGAGTTCTCACTACAGAGTTCCATCAAAACAGGAAGCAGCCCCACAGCAAATTCCAAGCTGGGAGGCCAGCACAGTATGTGAAATCTGAGAATGCTGGCCACGTGGAAGTTGAGCTTAGAGGGACCAGGAAGAGGCTCAGGGAGTGAAGGAGTCGGAGTCGCCATGCACATATAAGGACTGGGTTTGGACCCTCAGGAGTCAGTATCCCAAAGTGATGGTACACGATTGGCATCCCAGCCCTGGGGAGATGGAAACAAAGGGAAGGGCTGGAGAGATGGCTTAGTGGTAAGAACCCTGGCTGCTCCTCCAAAGGACCCAAGTTCAGTTCCCAGAACCCATATCAGATATGATCACAACTGACTGTAACTCCAGTTTCGGGGGATCTGACACACTCCTCTGACGTCCTGGGGCATGGTACTCATTTGCACATTCGTGTGCACACACACCGTCTATCTCTCCACACACATAATTAAAAATAAATGTAAGAAGATAGTAAGGTAGAGAGTGATTGGGGAAGCCACCCAGAGCCAGCTCTGGTTTTCAAGGCGTGACTATAGGTCACAGGCACCCACTCATATCCTTACATGTCCGTGCACACACGAGTTTGTATAATGAAATAAAAGCTTTTAGTTTCTTTCTTTGGCTTTTGTGTCTCCCCCACCCCACCTTCATATTTATTCTTACTAGGTATGATGGAGAATCTTGCCTGCAAACTTGACATGAGTGTGAAGGCAGAACCTGGGTTGAGGTATTGCCTCCCTCAGACTGGCTTATGAGCAAGCCTGTGGGACATTTTCTTGATTTATAATTGATGTGGGTGGCCTGGCCTACTGTGGGTGGTGCCCTCTCTGGCAGGCTATCCTGGGTGTATCAGGAAGCTAGCTGAACAGACGCATAGATGAGGAAGTCAGTAAGCAGGATTCCTCCATGGTCTCTACTTCAGGTTCCTGTCTCCATTCCTCTGTGGTATTGACTTCAGGCTCCCACCTCCAGGTTCTGCCCCGGGTTTCTATCCTTGACTTCCCTTAGGGAACAACTGTTCTTCCTCATGCTGTATTTGGTCAGTTTTTGATCACAGTGAGAGAAAGCAGATGGTAACACTAGGCAACAAGGTGATGCAGAAAAATCCACTCATGGTGTCTTAGAAACAGACCCACAGAAGAGCGTGCAGGGCTGTTTGGCAATGCACATGTCCCACAGACTATTTTATGACTAGAAGGAGAACAGGCTCATTCCACATGTGGTACCTAACCCCTACACAGCTTAGTTTCACGTGGCTTTAATTACAAAAGACAAAAACAAACAACAGCCACCACCAGCTTCCTGCACAAACTGCCAGGGCTCCTCTTCCAAAGTCCTCGAGTTGCGAGCATCTGAGGCTCGTTCATCTCTCCAACACGTCTTGGACTCCTTTCCTCATATCACTGTGTTTCTCAGTTCATGCGTGCCATCCTGTGGATGTTGTCTGTTTGTGTTTAATGGTGTATAATATTCCATTGTGTGAGTATATGGCATAGTTTTTGTCCACCAGCTTTGATGAGATTTACAAACAATAATCAAAACAAAACTCTGAGCTATCTCACCCTCGGGAGCCTGGGCTGGGCATCGTTGAGGTATTTACTTGAGTGTATGCTGGGAAGATGTTTACTGTGAACGAATTCAGCCTTAAAGGACAATGACTTTCAAAATGGCTCTGCACGGAACCAGTGAGATAGTTCCGTGGCTAAGACCATGTTTTGTCCTTGCAGAGGACCCAGGTTCCGTTCCCAGCACCATGAGGTGGTTTACAACCACCCGTGGCTCCAACTGCAGATTCGGATTCTTTCTCTTAGCTTTTGAGGATACCTGCACTCACGTGCGAACACACAGACTAAGATGCACAGACAAGATTTCTTTTAAAATATAAGACCAACGTGGCTGATCAGATTTCCAGGACCACAACATCATCAGCTCATTAAGCAGCCACTGCTGATGCTGTGGGGTGAGAGGCCACCCCTTGTCCTAATTGGTATTTCATCAGATTCTACAGTGGATAGTTACCATCTGTGCTGACTGTCCAGGTGTCTCTGCCCATTTTGGGGACAGGGTGGTCCATGCCCACTCCTCTTTCATGATTAATTCATTTCTACTTTTATCTATTTTTATCTAATTTTATCTATTGCATAGATGTAAAGGACTTCATGGATTCTACAAATCCAAACCTCAAACTTTCAGTCACATAAACATTTTCTTTCTGTCTTGCTCTCTTTATCATGCATTTTCAAGAGCGGAAGTTTTGGTTGCAAAGCCACTAAAGTGATCAACCTTTTTGAAAACACTGGATGGAAGAGATCTATTTTAAGACCCTTTCCCTTATCTCGGAGCACATGTATCCTCGGTGTTTAGTTTTAAATCATCTTAGGCTTTGCTTTTTTTTTTTTTTAAAAAAAAGCTTGCAATGCATTTGGAACCAGCCTGGGTTTTAACGTAGGTAGATATCTCATTTTACTGTGTAAAATGAGAGTAACTGTGTCAGTTACTTAGAAGGAGCTGTGACCAAAATAACCAAGAACACAACTTGCAGGCAGAAGGGCAGCTTTGCCTGTGGTTTGTGAGGATTCGGTCCTGGTTGCTTGACCCCAGGACCTTGGACAGAACATCATGGCAGCTGGTGCATGGGGTAGAAGATGTTTACTGCCTCATGGTGGACAAGAAGCCGAGTCAGGGTGGGGGAGAGACTGAGGGCCGGATTCAACCTTCAAACTCATATCCCCAGTGACCAGCTCTCCCCATCAAGGTCCTAACTCCCAAATTTTCTAGCACATATCATAATGGCTGTACCAGATAGGGTCTAACACTTGATCCGGGGTCTGTGTTTCATAGATTCATCAAACCAACCAATTGTGTGGGTCCCATCCATGAGAAGCCTCTTCTTACTGGTTCTTCTTACTGGTCTATTTTCATTGCTTCAATAAAACACTGCCCCTGACAAGCTTGGTGAAGAATAGGTTTGTTTGGCTTATAGATTACAGTTCATCATGGAGGGAAGCCAAGGTGAGAACTCAAGGCAGGGACCTGGAGGCAGGAACTGAAGCAGAAGCCACCAAATGGAGGAACACCGTTGGCTGGCTGCTCCCAGCCTCAGGATCAGTCCAAGTCCAGTGACAATAGCAAGGAAAATGTGCTCCACAGGTTGTACCCGCAGGCCAATCAGATCGAGTCAGTTCTCCACCTGAGGTTTCCTCTTCCCAAGTAAGTCAAATAGACAACCAAGATTAGCCGACACACGGCCCATCCTCTGGCCTGCCCGCATTCTCTGCAGGGATGGCTCTCACTGGGATTCCTGTATACCTTTGCATTGGGCAAACTCATCAACATCTGTGGTAATGTTGGGCTGCCTTCCTCACGGATCCCCCGTGGACAGCCTTCGTCGCCGTCAGGACACATCTTCTCTTCCATTCTTCATCTCCCCTGTTATTCTTGTTCTTTCACACTTCCACAGAAATCTTAGAATCAATTTGTCAGGATCCACAGAATTCTTATTAGAATTTGGATTGGAGATCGTTGCATCTGCCGACCAATTTTGGGAAGACTGACAGCTTTTATGAGCTGGGATTTTCTGCTAAGAGCATGGACATGTGGCATCCAAAAATAAGAATCTATTACCAAGTAAGGGTAGAAAATAACAACGTTTCTGAGAAAGGCTTTTAATAGGAATATTCTACAGGCAGGCAGGCAGGCCAGCAAAATGAAAGAGGCTTAGCTGGAACTCCTGCTACGGCAGCGAAATGAGGAATACTCCTTGAACTAGATACTTGTCTCCCTGCCATGTCAAATATCTGACCAGAGGGCGGTCCAAAGATGGAAGGGTTTGTTTAGCACGATGGTTTGAGAGAGAGAGTCCAGTCCATCCAGATGAAGAGGGCAGGGCAGAAGTGAGAGAGTTGGCCCACCTTCCACAATCAGGAAGCCAGAGAGAGACACATGCTGGTAGTCAGCTGCCTTTCTTCAGTTTTCATTTTGTTTCATCAGAGATTTCTATCCCATGTGCTGGTGTTTCCTGCATCAAAGGTGGGTCATCTCTCCCCAGCTAAACCTCTCTCAAGATGTTGTAATAGAAATGGCTAGAGGTGTGTCTCCTAGGTGACTCCAAATTCAGTCAAGTTGATTCTAATTACTGTTTCTGTTGAATTCTGCTGCTGTGATAAATGTCTTCTACTTACAAGTAATAACTGATAAAGTTAAGGCAAGAACTCCCAGGAGGGGCAATGGTGGAATATGCTAGCTGGCTTCCGCATTCTCTAACCCATGCTCTACTAGCTTCCTTATGTAGATCAGGAACACCTGCCTAGGGCTTGGTGGTGCTGCCCATGCTGGACCTGCTCTTCTTACATAGTCAACAATCAAGGCAATCTCTCACAGACATGACCACAGGCCACTCTGGGTAATTCATCAATTAAGTTTTCTCCGATGACACTAGACCAAGTCAAGTTGGCAGCCAAAGTGAAGCAAGAAGAGTACAAACAGCCCCTTTCCTCTCACAAAGGTAACATGATTGACAAGGGAAAACTAGAGAGATGGATGACAGACCCCACAGTGAGACAGCTTCCGCAGGATGAGTCACCAAGAGGAGTGGGAAATACCAACTGGAACATGCTGAGAGAAAATGGTCCAGCCTAGGAAAGACTTCACTCTAGGGACACCGAAAGCAACTAAGTTCTCACATATCTTAAACTCACAATCTATCACATTGTAAAAAGATTTTATTTTAGTGTTTGTGTGTGAGTGTGCTTGTGTGTGTATATGCATGTGTGCGTGCATGCCTGTGCATGCCTGTACATGTGTGTATACACACATACACACATGTGCGTGCACAGGTGTTCACATGTACCAAATGCATGGAGATGCCCACTGGTGTAGAAGAAAGCACCAGATTCCCCTGGAACTGGAGTTACAAACAGCTGTGAGCCAACATGTGGGTCCTGGACCTTGAGCCCAAGTCTCCTGGAAAAGGCAGCCAGTGCCCTTAACAGCAGAACCATCTCTTCAACCTCTCATTACATTTTAACACAGGTTTTTCAACATACCAATGTTCATATCCACAAATTCCACATCTTTGGGTTTAAATGTCTGTAGAAAAAATATTTGAAATACCCTTCTTTCTGTGACAAGCATAAACACTCTCTTTTATATAGTTATTTAGTCTTTACCAGGTGCATCCAACATGCAGCCCACAGTCTACATGTGGCTACAAACACTATGAATACAGCTTGTGGGTCACAAGTGGTTGAATACAGTCCAAACCGTTAACTTACTTAAAACAGGAGGCTTTATTTTTGCAATTTCTTTTTGGCAACTCAATAGCACTGTTCCCAAATGAACTCTGTAGACAGAAACAGTGAGCTGCAGTGTCTGTCCTGAAGCTTGGATACTCCTGAAGCCTGGAAACTCCCAAAGCTCAGATACTCCCAAAGCAGCGCATCACAACATGTTCTGCAATACTGCATTCTGGGTAAGGTCTTGCAGGAAATCCACAGATGACAGAAGGCACATGGAGAATTGTGTAGGCCACATGTAGATGTGATGATATTTAATATAAAATGCTCCCACATCTGTGAGTAATGTTATTTGCAGGGACTCTAGAGGTGTGTGTGTGTGTGTATGTGTGTGTGTGTGTGTGTATCTATCTATGCATTTTAAACTTTATCCCCAAATGTAGCACAAATTCAGAAATTCAAATAAAAACTCTATCTCAATACTGAAGCAAACCAGCAGATATTCAAAGTAGCAAAGATTAGACCGATAGAAGATTTATAATTTTCAACATAAAATATTAATCCAATACCAAATAATCTGTCCTGGAAATATACATGCAAGTAGCACTACATAGACCGAGCAAGTTATGTTTAGGAATGCATATGCATATATATATATATATATATATATATATATATATATATATATATATATATATATATATATAAATATAAATA